>ML401915.1:0-22188 GCA_005239525.1 Nicotiana knightiana
TAAATGGAATCCAGAGTTGGGATTCACTGATGAACAAATCCCTTGTTTATATAGGACATTTTTAAATAATTTTTGGGATAAATTGATAAAAAAAGATCCCAAAACAAAAGTTTTATATGGTCAAGAACTCTTGGATTCTATTAAAGTAAAAATCCAAGAATACTCAACAACTCCTCAAAGGAGACTAATTGATGATAGTTCAGTCAGACATATTGCTAGAAGAATCTCCATTCAAGAAGGAGATAAGAGCGAAATGATCTCTNTCAAGTAACGATGATATGGTAGATGAAGATTCTCAGCCTATGCAATCAGAAAAGATACTATCTGAAAAAGAGATAGATAAGGCAGAAGATTTCGTCCAGCAAATAAAAGAATTAGAAAGACGCGGTCTATAATGAACAGTCAAAACCGCCAAGAACCCCACTCTACAGTAGATACACTGTTTACACAGTAGAAATACTGTATACACAGTAAATACACTGTGTAAGGGACCCACATAGGGGACCCATATTACTATACATAGATTCTTTATGTTTTTTTTTCTTCTATATATAGGACTTTTTTTTTTTTAAGAGAAGGCATCAGCCATTCTCATTTTCTCTCTTGTAATCTCTCTCTCTCTTGTAAATCTCTCTTTCTCAAGTTTGAAGTAAAGAAAGTTTTTAGATAAGGCCTTGCATCCCGGTATTACAAGGTATTTAATTATTTCTTTAATTAATATTTTTTATTACTTCGTTGTTTCCCCAGCCGTGACAATGTCCGGCTAAAGAATTATATCTATGTTGGCTAAATAGTTTCTGTTACGCATCAACCATGAAAGTTCCAGACTTTATCAAAATATAAAGGGATTTATGTTATAATTGCCTAGCTTGGTTCTGAGATGGTGGTACAGTCAGATCTTGGTACTGCTCTTATTGGCTTTGCCTTAGTGGCTACGTCTAGCAAGCTGCGTGTGACCGCCAAAGCCCGTTAAAGGACCAAGGGCGCAAAGGTCTTAAAGCAGTTAGATACCGCTAGACACATGGGCTCAATTTGAGTATGTATTACTGTCTCGACAGGCCCCTTGCTCGGGTAAAAGAATTTACCATACAGCTACCCAATTATAAATAAATCTTTGTATATTTTGATTCTTATTCTTATTCCTGAATAAGGATATCTTTATTTAAATCTGGATGGCCGTGCGGATTACCGCCAGCCCCTAGATCTTGGGTAAACATGGTATCTATAATTATTATTATTATTATTATTATTATTATTATTATTATTATTATTATTATTATTATTATTATTATTATTAGTAGTAGTAGTAGTATTATTAGTAGTAGTAGTAGGTAGTAGTATTATTATTAGTAGTATTATTATTAGTAATAATAATAAATGCATTATTATTATTATTATTATTATTATTATTATTAGTATTACTATTATTATTATTAGTATTATTATTAGTAGTAGTATTATTAGTAGTAGTAGGTAGTAGCAGTAGTAGTAGGTAGTAGCAGTAGCAGTAGGTAGTAGCAGTAGCAGCAGTAGCAGTAGCAGTAGCAGCAGTAGTAGTAGTAGTAGTAGTAGTTGTAGTAGTATTTTTTTTTTTTTTTTTTTTATTATTATTATTATTATTATTATTATGATGATGATGATGATGATGATGATGATGATGTGCACTTCATTTATCATTTCTTAAGAAGTATGCCAAGTCCATTGTAGACAAGTAAAAACGAACGGAGGAAATATATAATTGCAAGCAATAACTCGTGAATTTACAGTGGACATAATAAATGGAGAAATTCAAAAATAGCCAGATTAACAAGTGGTCATTCAAAAATAGCCACGATTTCAAAAGTAATCGTAATTTAGCCACTTTTCATGTGAAGATAAATCTGAATGAAAATATTATTCAAAATCCAGAAAATACTCCAGCATAATATACTGGAGTTCCAGCAAAGTATATTGGAACTCCGGTATATACTGGAGTTCTAACAAAGTATATCGGTCGAGCATAATATGCTGGAAGTTCACACACAGGTGCTCGAATCTTCAGTTTATTATGCTGGAACTTTCCGCGTGTTGGAGTTTCAGCATAATATGCTGGAAGTTCATACACAGGTGCACCGAACTCCAGTATATTATGCTGGACCGGTCTCTGTTGCAGTAAAATAGTGGTTATTTTCAATGACTTAGCAAACGCTTGCTATTTTTAAATGACCATTCCGAAAACTGGCTAGCCCGTGCTATTTTTATCATAATAAATGCAACCAACTTATTTCATTCCTTATAGGCCAAGTTTTTCGCCACCCAATGAATTTGTACCTATTTAAAAAAAATTACTTGATACCCAATTTTTGACTAACTTTAAATACATATCTTTTCTCTTCTTCTTTACTATTATTTTCTTTTCTTTTCTGCTTAGAGTTTCTTCTTCTTCTTCTTAGTTACAAAATGAGTTTGTTAAATTTGTTGTTGTTTTGATAATTTGATGATTGAGATTTATTTTTTATGATATTTGAACATTATGTTTTGGTTTGGAGTAGATTTGGGCATTGAATCGTGTATTAGTTTGTTGAAATTTGAAGGACACGTTTATGTTCTGTAACTTAAGGGTTGAAATCTGAAGCTGTATTCAATAGATAGAACTACTTAAAATTCAAATTTCTGAAGTGCATTTGAAAGATAGAAGAACTTTAGATTTGATTTCTGAAGTTGCATTGAAGAGATTGAACTACTTCAAATTCGAATTTTAAAAGTTGCATTTGAAAGATAAAAGAACTTCAAATTTTTAATGCAGTTGCAATGAAGAAATTGAACTACTTCAGATCCGTACGGGTACACCATACAAAATTTTGTACTATACTGATATAACTTCAATAGTGATCCAAAAATAAGTATATATAAAAATGTCCCTAATTTGTTGGCCACCAATACATTGGACTCGTGCATTATGGTTAATGGTTTCGGAAGTAAGCTGTCCACATGAGCAGAGGCGGATCCAGGAATCAGAGGTTGCGAGTGCCACCAAGCTGTGTTACAGGACATCGCATCCCCAAAATTTTTTAACATATATATATATATATATAAATAAAAAATATTGGATATAAATACAAAAATTGACTTTGTTACTATAGTTATTTATTGAGTTGTTCACTATTTCAAATATTGACCCAATTTATGAAAGTTTATGCCTATCCCTCTAAGTACTATCTACAACTAGCTACAAGACTGTATTGCAGGGATGGGTCAGTTCGGTTATGGTTAACTCAAATTGGTCTTTCATTTACAAAGCAACTAAGTTGGATTTAGGTTCATTTTTATGTTGAATATATATAAAAGTTACAAAAATAAATTCATGAAAAAGCGTCTCCAATGAAATCTTTTACATAAAGAATAGCTTGATATTACATATTCTTTGTTTGACTAGATTAATTTACCTTTATCATTCTTGGATTATTTTTTATATGCTAATTGTCAAGTTATATGGTAATATGTTTAAATTAAAACCTTCAACGTTCCATAATAATCAACTCAAATCGACTATTAATCAAATTATTTTTTTCAAGAGCAAATAGAAAAGACAAATTCAATTATACTTCAATATTTAAATTAATATTGTATCATCAGAAAAGACTTCATATTCTAACTATCTTGAAAAATATTGTTCATAAAGTAAGATATAATAATAGAATGTAGAAACAAATAAAGATTGGTATACAAAAGATTGAAAAATAAAGAAAAAGAGAGAAACTTAGCAAATAAAAGGAAGAAAAAATAGGAAAAGAAAACGAAGAAAAAAGGGGAAAAGAGGTGAGGCCCTAAGGCCCGATGAACTGAAAATAAAGGAAAAACTCGAAAAAAAGTGTGAAACAAAAATATAACGCGGCTATAGTGACTGGGAGCTGGACCGCTGGCACCTATACTGTCTTTGTTTAGTTTGGGTGCCATCAATATAATATATAGATTATTTCATAGATATACTACATACTTAATAAATATTTCACCGAAGCGAGCGGGTGCCGTGGCACCCCGAACTCATAAGGTAGATCCGCCCATGCAAGTGAGGTCTACCTCATTAGTCTCTCTAATAACCATTTATTTTGATGGGTTTCTTCAATAGGTTTTAAGTTATATATATAATAAGAAAATTGTAGTTACAATAGCGTTGTTTAAGGGTTGGGTATTACCTGTATGGCTGTATCCATACCGGAAACAGTACTGGACAGTACCGCTCCGGTTGGGAGGTAAGGGTAAGGGATTTGGGTAAAGGGTAATGATAGGGTACCCAAAATAATACCCTTCGTACCTGTCCGGTAAGTACCCTTAAGGTAAGATATTGATACCGAAATCGACACCCAACTTTTTTTTAAAAATTTAAAATCTGGCTTGTACGAATTTATATACATCTTCTCCTGATAACTCTTCTATGACTTCTTGTTCATCCTAACAACAAAAAAGGATCCTGCTCCGACTCAATTCTATGGTCATTGCTAGAACAAATTGCTTTATTCCTTGTTTTGGGATCTAGTGACAGTAGCAGACGCTGGAACTTAACTGATACAGAGCGATTGTGTATTGAAAATTGGAAACTCCAGTAAAAATAATAACCATAACTCAGGGACGGCTCAACATTATTGGAGGCCTAAAGCCAAACTAGTAGAAAAGGCTTTTAACTTTTTTTCCGTAAAAAAACTTTCTTATGTATAATTTAATTCAAATCTAAGTTCTAGCTTTTTGAGATTTAAAATTATGAATCATTGTTTTATAATCAATTTCTCCTAATAATTCCTTTTCAATTGATAATATAAATAATTCATTCAATCTCTCTTGCTCCATGGTTGATTTTAAGTAAGATTTTATCAATTTTAGTTTCAAGAAACATCTTTCAAATTTCTATTTTGTGGTCGAGGGCGGCCAGAGGCAAACAAATGTTAGATGAAAACTATCACTAGTAAGCTGGAATATAAGAACCTGATTCATTAACTTGATATGAAAATAAATATTTGTTGCTTTCAATATACTTCTTGCAGGTTTTAGCTTGATAGACGAAAAATGTAGAACTATAGGTCTATCGGAGGCACAAAGGAAAAATATAATAGTAGTAACGTTTGGTTCAAAAAAGAAAATTGAATATTATGAAAATCATGAGAGGAAGTAGAAAGATTTACGTAATATTAAATAAGAAAAAGACTTAAGAAAAGAAAGAATAATCACTAGATTCATTTCAGAAAATTTGTATTTACACGTTAGGGGCCAATTTTTAAGGAATAGAGATATTTTTCATTTTCAGATTTACCAAGATATGTAATAGGAGTGAAACTACTTAATTTAAAAAAAAAAGTTATTGGATAAAAAGTGGGGGCCCTTAAGTTGGGGACCTAAAGCTTGGGTGGCTTTACCCAAAAGCCCATAACTTCTAACCATAATAAGTTTATGTTTATTTTGTGATTGTTTGGTTTAGAAGCAAGTTGATCGAAATGTATGGATCGTAATGTAGGGGATTATTAATTATTGTTTGCTCGGTTCTAGTAAGAATTATTATACAATTTATATTTTAAATATGTTTATTTTTAATAGAATAAAATATTGTACATGAAGTGTCATTTTGTTATTTAATTATTTTAATTTGTGTATTGCTAATCTACGTAATCTTATTTCATATTTCTGTTTGACCAAAAGATATAAACCTTTGGTTAAACTAATTAATTCTATGTAATGAGGGATTAAGCCTAGTTAATAATAATAACTTCATATCTGCAATCGATCTACATGGATAAAGTTGAACAGTGTTGAAAGAGAGTTAAATGATTTAATGTTTCAATATCAATAATGGAAGATGAATATCAAGTATTAAATAATAATAAATGGCACTAAAGTAAATAAGGAGAATGGTTCACCCAATATTGAATGAGGTGGATGATTCTTCCTTCTAACAATGATTAATGACAGACAAATATAAGAATATCGGAAACTTTCTCGGATCTGATGGAAACGATGTAGAATAATCAACAATCGAATCTCTTTAGAAAGGTAGTGTTTGTATTTATCTAGAAAGATGACCTACTTTATCAAGAATGTTCTTATCTGAGAATATTATATGCCTTTTACCTTCTCTTTCTATTTATAGATACATGCCCCCAATTAACCCAAAAAGTACAAGTACAAAAAAAATATCCAACAGAATATTCTCTTAAAGATCCTATTTTTAAACTAGTCGTTACTGCTCCTTCTGATACTTGACCTCGGCCAAGATTGGCTGCTCGACGATGAGTCCTATTAGTTACTAGTCGACCTCGGCCAAATTACTTTTGGTGACATCACTCCGCGTCGAGTGCCCTTAGGCAGATTTTGACCCATACAGTTAGTTCCTCCGCTTATCGCGGCCGTCTCTCGGGCGACCTCGATGAGCGGACTTCGCTAGTCATAGTTGAGAGATTTAGGCGAGTAAGTCCAGTAGTAACGCTCTTGGCGAGATGATAACATGGCGCTTCGTGAGCCATAACTTACCGTTACGTCGATTCAGAATGACGTCACGTCACCATGCGTCATTATTACGTGTTTTTCCGATGCATTGCATCGTTTCCCGTGCCTCTGCCGTTTTGACATTTGTGCTGGGCATCGACAGTTTGTGTTCTTGATTATGGCACCGAGTTCCTATAAATAGGGACACGAGACCCTTTGCCTGATCCTTATGCTTTTCAAATACTGAATCTTCATCTCTTTCTTCCTTCTTCTTTCATTGTTCTTGATTTTGTTACCTTCATCATTGCATCCCTGTTTTCACCGGTTCTGATAACTTCTCCCGCTTATACCTCCTCTGTGCTTGCATCTTCTCTATATATAAACGAGGAAAAATGGTTAATACAACTAATTCCGAGGGAGTACCTGATCTTGTCGCCTTGGTAGTTCGCATGCCTTCCCACAATAATGGGGTGGCCATGCTTGCTGAAGATGACAGCTTTCCTACGGCGGAGGAGATGATTCCCCGTAGGGAGAAGGCTAGATCTGACTTCTCAAAGTTGCCCGAAGATGACCCCGAAATCTCGGAGTCATTGATGAAAAAGGCAGCCATCACTGAGTTTAGGACTAAATTTAAAATTCCCGTCCACATAGACCTCATCCCTGCTCGGCACGATGTGGTGAAAACACATCGCCTTGGGTACTTCGCCTTCTACATAGGTTATTCTTTTTCTATCCCTTGGCCGAAGAGTTTTGCTGCTACTACCGGGTATGCCTGGCTCAACTCTCCCCCTATATTTACAAGATCACCTGCATGATTTAGATGTTCGCGGAGTTGGCCGGGGTCGAGGTGACCATACGTCACTTGATGCATCTCTTCGCCCCCAATTTTCACAGGGGGACGATGTTACATCTTTGCCACCGAGGCAACAAATGTTTTGTGGTAAAAATGGATGACAAGGCCAACCGCCAATTTTGGCTCAACTACTTCTACGCCAAAACTGAGGACGTGGTGGAAAATGCAAACAGGTTTCCTGAGCTTTGGAACTATGTTCATAAGCACCTTTCTTCCTTTTTCCTCTATTGCACTTTGTGCTGGTTGACTATGGTAGAATTGTATCTTATTTTTCTCTTTTTATGTAGCAGAGGCTGAACCTCCTCATTTGGTCGAGGATATTCTGAGTGGGTTAGCCGAGTCCTTCCTCATATAATGGGGATCCGCGTATGGTCGGCCTTCTGCAATAAGTTCGGGCCCAAGCTTCCTGGTAAGTTTTCTTATGTCTCTGTCGTTGGATTTTTCTGATAGGTCGCCTTTTATCTTTGCGGGGGTTGATCCCAGCCTTTTTCCTTTCTTCCGTTGTCAGAACGGGGAGGTCCGAGAAAGTCGAGAGCCCCTACTCATACATTCCGCCAAACGACCGCTATAACAGAATCTATGCCAGCTACAACCGCGACCAAGCCTGCCTGGTCATCTGTCCCGTTCGACCTCAGGTTTTGGCGCGATCAGCTTAACCATCGACGACCTTAGCATATGGGACATCGACTATTCCTGTTTTGCATTTAGTGGATGAGCCTTCGTGGAGCGGGGAAGACTTGAATTCATGAAAAAAGAGATCGATGGATGTTGGCGGCGGTACAGTTCGAGCAGAGGACTCTACAAGGGACGACTATGAGCCGACCATTGCTGCATCTGAAAGCGATGTGATTCTGTCATCTGGAGTTCCGCCATCAGCAGGAGTGGTGGAAGGTGCAGCGTTTCCTAAAGTTGAGGGTGAAGTTGGAGGGCCGTTTGTGGAGGTCGGCGATAGCGTACTGAGAAGTGAGCCATCATCCTCGATACAGTTGATGTTCCCTCGTCGGCCGAGGTGAAAGGCAAAATAATTTCCGAGGATGACTATGAAACCGGCTATGATATCGACCCCGAGAAGGTGTGGATGCTGAGTGAGGGGTTCACTTGGGTGGAAGTGAGGCTGGAAGTGTCCATTCGTACCATCGTGGTCCCCATGGACCGTGACGTGTTGGTGAACACTGAAGAAGTTGTCCCTTCCTTGGGTCCCCTTTTCTCCGATGTGGAGGGTAAGACCCTTGAGTTGCTGAATGATGCCGCCTCTCTTCGGGCATAGCCGACCTCACCCTTAGGGTAAGTCTTCCGACCTTTCTAGTTTCTATGCCTTGCACACTATTTTCGATAGACTAATTTTCTTCCTTTTTTTCTTCTCTTTTCTTAGACCATTATTTTGGAGATTGAGAGTGCTCGCCGAGAGGATTTCAAGAGGATGGAGAAGCCGAATGTGCGACCTTCAGACCCAAGTGGTATCTCTGCGGGCCAAACTCAAGCAATGTTCGATTAGGGCTGATGCTTTGAGTGATGAGGTCGCCCAGAAGATGGCGGATTTTGAGAAGGCCTAGTTGGCTCGGTTGGCGGCTTTGACAAAAATTGAGGCTTTGGAGGATACAATCCGCGTCCTCCAGTCCCAGTGGGAAAATAATCTGGAGACGACCAAGCTTAGGGAAGACGACTTGATGAGAAAATTGGGGGGCTAGAAAAAGAGGTCTCCAACCTTGGGGGCCGAATCATCGCTCTTGAGGCCAAGAAGACGCATTTATATGAGAAGTGGATTCACACCGAGGCCCAGCTAGACATATTCAGATATTTGATGATGGCGGGAGAGTTCTTGAGGCTGATTATGAGGATGCTCGTGCTAAGGCGCGTGCAGCTTGGATTGCATGTGGCTATGACCCTGCTACACCGGGGACTGGAGATGGTGAGGAGGATTTGGATGGGATTGAGGAGGGTGCCTGATACGAGGACGATTACCCTTATGGCGATGGCGATGGTGGAGATGGAGCTGCTGGGTCGGGTGGTGAGTAGTTATTCCTTTGGTTTGTAATTTTTGTGCATACTTTTGTGGGCGACTATTTAGCCCTTTTAATGAATATTTTTGAAGTATGAAATGCTATTTTTGCTGTTCGTTTTTGAATATTTTCTCTATTGGTCTTGTATGATCCTTTCCTTAATTCCGCTATTTGGCTGCTTTTAGTTGTAGAAGCTCGGTTTCTATGTTGAACGAGTTCAAATGCCGAACTTGGTAGTCGCGACCTAGGGTCAGTAAGTGTTGTCGAATGTAGTCAAACATAGACATAGTTTAATTTGAAACATAACTTAATTAATATAAGCGATGTCGAACGTAACCTAAACCCAACAATGACCGAGAGTCGTATAAGCTTAATTCAAGCGAAGTAAAATATAAGACGCAGGTCACCTGAATGAAGTCGAATGTGAATTCGAGCAAGGTCAATGTTATTTGATTCGAAAGAGGTCGATTGTTTTTAATTCGAATGAGGTCTAATGTTTTTAATTCGAACGAGGTCGAATGTTTTTTAATTTGAACGAGGTCGAATGTCTTCTAATTCGAACGAGGTTGAATGTCTTTTAATTTGAAAGAGGTCGAATTTTTTTAATTCGAACGAGGTCTAATGTATTTTAATTCGAACAAGGTCGAATATTTTTTAATTCGAACGAGGTCGAATGTCTTTTAATTCAAACGAGGTCGAATGTCTTTTAATTTGAACGAGGTCAAATATAGTTTATTTGACTGTGGCTGTAGGCCGGGTAGATGCTGAGATGATGTTATGGCGAACGTACATTTATGTTTTGCTCATACTTGGAGAAATTTACATATTTTTTGGGCTATTCCAGTCCCAGTCTATCCAGTCTCTTCATTGGGCGAGCTGGAGATATGTCGAGAGGTTGAGCAATGGACTATGCCTTTTTCTTGTCCGTACTTCGACTTGAAGTGTCCCCCTTATCGCCTCATTAAAAACCTCCTTGAGAAAACCCAATTGGGACAAAACTCAAGTGACTGAAAAGGAGTACGACTTGGAGGACGCTTGTTCTTAAAAGTTGAAGTACTTGAGGTGGGTGACGTTCAAGTTGTTTGGTAGCCGTTTTCCTTCCACTGTTTTCAGTTGAAAAGACCCTTTGCTTGCTGCTGCTGTGATTTTGTATGGGCCGTCCCAATTTGTTCTCAGTTTGCCCTCCCGCGGGTCTTTTCTTGCTTGTGTTTCGGCCTTGAGCACGTAGTCCCCGACTTTGAGTGGTCTGATCTTGGCCTTTTTGTATTAGTAGTGTTCTACCTGTTGTTTTTTGGCGATCATTCTTATGTAGGCCATGTCTCTCCATTCTTCAGCTTCGTCGAGGTCTTGCCTTCTGCTTTCGTCATTCCTTGGCCTGCTCTCATGGGAGTATCTCAAACTGGGCTCTCCGACTTCGACCAGTATTACTGCATCACTCCTTTAGACTAACGAGTAGGGCGTTTCTCTTGTGCTCGTCTTTGGCTTTGTGCGATAGGCCCATAGTATTTCTGGCCAAAGTCTCTTGGCATCCTCGAGCTTTTTCTTCATGATGTTCATTATTGATTTATTGGAGGACTCTGCTTGCCCGTTCCCTGCGGGGTAGTATGGGGTGGAGAGTATTCTTTTAATATGCCACTTTTCAAAAAATTCAGCGACCTTTTTTCAAGTGAATTGAGGTCCATTGTCGCAGCTGATCTCTTTGGAGAGGCCGAAGCGGCACACAATGTTCTTCCATATAAAGGCAATCACTTCCTGTTCGCATATCTGAGAAAATACTCCTGCTTCTACCCATTTAGAAAAATAGTCAGTTAAAACCAAAAGGAAACGTACATTACCTCATCCTACGGGAAAGGGGCCGACAATGTCCATTCCTTACTTGATGAAAGGCCAAGGGGAAGTGACTGAGTGGAGTTGCTCACTTGCTGGTGGATCATTGGAGCGTATTATTGCTCGCATCTTGTTATGAAGTCTGCGGCCTATTTTTTCATAGTAATCCAGTAGTAACCTGCTCGTATGAGGCATCTGACCAGAGCTCGGTTGCCGAAATGAGCCCCACAGTGGCCCTCATGGACTTTTTGTAGGACACACCGAGTTTGATTCGGACCCAAGAATTTTGCTAGGGGGTCGCCGTACGTCCTCTTGTACAGATCGTTCTGGATGATGTTGTACCTGGCTGCTTACATCCAAAGTTTTTTGGCTTCTTTTTTATCATCTGTGAGTACATTGTCCTTCAAGTATGTGACAATACGGTTGCGCCAGTCTGAAGTTAGATTTATAGTCCTTACCTCGATTTTATCTATCGATGAGTGGAGGAGGGTGATCACATTTCCTTCCCGGTTATGGTTTTAGTGGCTGCCGCTAATTTGGTGAGGCCATCGACTTTGGTGTTTTGCGCCCGAGGGATTTGGTCGAGCTGGCATTCATCAAACTCGGGCAATAATTTGTGGATTTCGGACTGGTATTTTTGCATCCTTTGTTCTTTGATCTGGAAAGTCCCGGTAACTTGGTTGACGACGAGTTGAGAATCATAGCGTAGGATGACTCGCCTCGCTCCGTACTTGAGTGCTAGCCTTAATCCTGCAATCACGGCCTCATACTCGGTCTTATTGTTAGTCATGTCTGGGCACCTTATGGACTGGCTAATCACTTCGCCTATCGGGACCTTGAGCATGAGTCCCAGTCCGGATCCCGATGCATCAAAGGCGTCGTCGGTGTACAAAATCCATAGATCTTGTGCTTGCGGAGAAGCATGGGCGGCTTCTTTTTGAATTCATGCATTATTTTTGTGCTGAAGTCGACGGCGAAGTCAGTAAGGACTTGTGATTACTATCGCTGTCCGTGGTTGATATGTAATATCATGCTCGCTTAATTCTATGGCCCACTTAGCTAATATTCCAGATAGTCCGGGCTTATGCAAGATACTTCTCAAGGGGAAAGTTGTGACTACCGAGATCGGATAACACTGAAAGTAGGGTCTAAGCTTTTGTGAAGCTATGACTAAGGCCAATGACAATTTTTCGAGGTGGGAGTACCTTGTCTCGGCGTCGATCAGGGCTTTGGTAATCTAATAGATGGGAGATTGCGTACCTTTGTTTTCTCAGACCAGGACTGCACTCACCGCTACTTCGGATATGGCGAGGTAGACGAGTAGACGTTCCCCAGGTTCTTCTTTGGCAAGCAAGAATGGAGATGATAAATAGGATTTTAACTTCTTTAGGGCTTGAACGCACTCGGATGTCTATAGGAGTCTGTTGTCTTTCTTGAGTGCATCTAAAAACTTGTGACATCTATCAGATGATCATGAGATGAATCTCGACAAGGCGGCGACGCGACTGGTCAACTTCTGAACCTTTTTTTGCTGGTTAAGTGTTATGGTATTCCTTCTATGGTTTTGATTTGGTGTGGATTGACCTCGATGCCTCTTTGTGATACCAGGAAGCCCAAGAACTTTCCTGAGGTAATGCCGAACGCACACTTCTTAGGGTTCAGTTTCATCCCATATCGCCTGAGTATGTCGAAGGCCTCCTTCAGGTGGTCGATGTGATCTTCTTTCCTTTTGGACTTGACCAACATATCGTCTATGTAGACCTCCATGGTCTTGCCGAGGTGGTCCTTGAACATTATTGTTACCAACCTTTGGTATGTCGCCCTCGCGTTTTTCAGTCCGAAAAGCATTACCCTGTAGCAATACATTCCTTGGAGGGTGATGAAGGTGGTCTTATCCTGGTCCTCCTCTTCCATGAGGATCTGGTTATAGCCCGAGTATGTGTCCAAGAAGCTCAACAATTCGTGCCTGGCTGTTGCTGATAAGTAGGGATTTTGACCTCATATTTGCTCTCTTTTACTTGTGTTTAGGTCAAAAATGATTGAAGGTATTCCCGGAAACTAATGAAATGTGTTTGCTTGCAGTAATTGTTCAATATGAGCCAAAGGAATCAAAATCAACTCACAAAGGAGTCAAAAGTTGAACAAAAACTAAAACTGGACAAAGAGGTCTGGGGTGCGGACCGCACAAATTTTGTGCGGCCTCGATCAAAACTATGCGGTCCGCAAGAGGGAGATTCAGAGACTTGTAATTTTGGCTATATGATGAGCGCGGATCGCACCAATATTGTGCGGATGCAATAAAAATTATGTGGTCCTCGATGAATGAGAATCAGAGAGTTGGAAACTTAAGCAAAATGATAGAGTGCGAACCACACCAAAATTATTCGGCCGCAGGATGTCAAGCGCGGTCGCACCCACAATTGTGTAGTCCGCGATGATGAAGGTTCAGAGAGTTTTCTCGAGAAAAAATCAAGCAAGTGCGGACCATTTCACTTTGATGCGGCCGCATAATCATGAGCGCGGACGCAGTTAGAACTGTGCGGTCCGCGAAAGTCCAGGTCAAGCCAGAATCAAAAGTGAAGAACGTGGACCGCATTAGAAATATGCGGCCACGAAAGAAAGAGTGTGGCCGCACTCAGAATTATGCGACCGCACAACCTCTGCATGGTCATTTTTGTCAGATATTTTCAGCTTAGTATAAATATAACTTTTTGTAATTTTTAGGTCATGTTACGTTTTGTATGAGCACCTGAGACGACTACTTTTACTGTTTTCAGAAATTTTGTACTAGATTCACTTCTAAACATTAGATTTTCATCCCATAATCTAATATTATGGATTTTATCTTCATTTCATCTTTAATTTCTTCTATTTTCATGAGTAGCTAAACCCTAGTGTGGGTATTTAATGGATGTTTGACTTAGGGCTTATTTGTGATTGTGTTACTGATATTTAGCCTAGTTCTTGCTATAACTCAAGAATTAATGGTTGTAAACATTGGTTCATGCCTTTATGAATTAGTCTCTACTTGAGAAAGAGGGACTAAGTCTAGGAAAACTAGGCTAACAAGGAATTGGGGTGAACTCAAGAAACTGATAGCCCCAATTAAAGGGTTAAACCTAGAGATAGTAATACCCGACTTGATCTAATATCACTTGATATGTATGTATACCTATTTGGACTTGAGTAAGCCAAATTGGGCAAAATCACTGAAACTACTGAGAGGTATAGATAAATACACGTGGGTGATAGCTATGTTACAATCCCAACTAATTAAACTTGCCCTAGATTTTACAATCCGTTAGATAACCACCTAGGTAGAAGTCACGACCCTAGTCCCTTTAAACATTTGAAAAACCCCCACAAAAATATTGTCCTTAGTTTTATGTATTGCAATCTTTAGAGTAAAGATAGAAGTAGAATATCAACCCAAACTTGTGGAAGTGCAATTAGATTCAAAACTCGCATCTCTCTTAGATATAAACCTAATTCTAATCATTAACTCCTTGTGGATTCGATCCCGACCTTAGTTGGGTTACTATTGCATCCACCTCCTCGCTATTCAATAGTAGTGTAGGCTTGGACCCGATCAATTTTTGGCGCCGTTGCCGGGGAGTTAGACAGTCTTAGATATATATCTAAGTATTTGTTTATTTTGTCTTTCTTTCCTTCCGTTTACTAATTTTCTTTGTCAATTCCTTTTAGGTATTGATGGCTCTTAACAACAAGGCCCACGAAAATATTCCATTGGGGGATGAGGTAGATGACGAACAAGTGGATGAGGTTCATCTTGAGCCTTAAGTACAAAGGAGAGGCCGACCGCCTTACGATAATGTGCCAAACCCTCCCCCACCCCCACCAAGGGCAGCACACCGAGTGTTGCCCAACGAAGGTTACACAAGTGCAATAGTCCCGCCCCGGATTAGGGCGGGAAATTTTTAAATAACCAATGTCATGCTTACACTGCTGGACAACGGGGTTTCTTCACCGGAGCTCTACATCAAAACGCCTATAAGCATCTCAAAGGTTTTGTTGACGTGCTGGGGGAGAAAGGAGACGAATGTCTCTGAGGACACATTGAGGTTAAGGCTATTCCCTTTTTTACTTCGGGAAAAAGCTTTGGATTGGCTAGAGAGGTTGCCCAACCATTCCATACACACTTGGGATGAGTTGGCCGAGAAGTTCATCACAAAGTTCTTTTCTCTAGGGCATATAGCGATGCTAAGAGATGGAATTTTGGATTTCAAACAAGAGCCAAATTAACCGGTGCATGAAATTTGGGAACGGTATCGCACAATGGTCAAAGAATGCCCCAAAAACGATATGATCGAGGCAATGATCCAGCAAATCTTTATAGGGGGGTCAACATAACTAACCAGTGTGTGGTAAATCAACTCGCAGGTGGTAAATTTATGAACACGCCGTACTCTGAAGCATGTTAACTATTGGATGAGATGGCGGATACCTCTTTGACATGGAAAAGTAGAGCCAACGTTCCTCAGGGTTACCCTAATGTTATCCACCTACAGAAGGAACTACATGATCATGGGCAAGCCATAAATGAGTTGAAAACCACCATGGATCAATTGGCCAAGGCTCAACTTCAACAGTTTCAGGGGCCAAAACAGGTAAATGCCATGGAAGGAGTAAACATGATGGTCAACAAGAGAAGGCAACAAGGTCAACAAGTACAAAACCATCCGGAGCAATTTGAGCAAAGTAATAGTGTGTACAATCAAGATGATGCATATGATGATCAAAGTGAAGAGGTTCAATATGTCAACAATTACCAAGGTCAACGGAGCAATGATCCAAATCAACAACAATGGAGATCACAGGGAAACCAAGGTCATTGGGGCAACCAAGGTCAATAAGGAAATTGTAATAGTGGAAAAAACAACAATCAAGGTAATTGAGGAACAACAACAATCAAAATTGGGGTAATCAAGAACATCAAGGCAATTGGGGAGGAAACAACCAAGGCAATTGGGGTGGAAAAAATCAAAGTAATTGGTGAGGCAATAAACAATCAAGGGGGTTGGAACAATAACAATCAAGGAAATCAGAGGTCGGGCTTTCAAAGGCCCCCGATGTGCCAACAACCATACAACCCGCCTCCATATTTTTCACTGATCCTAGTTCTTCCAATAATGAGATGGGACGGATTGAAAACATGTTCAAGCAAATTATGGAGAAAAATGCCGACTTTGATGCCCAATTAGCCTCCCACAACACTTCTATCTGCAACTTAGAAGCACAACTTGGCCAAATTTCTCAAGCTTTGAATACTCGCCCTAAGGGGGCCCTACCAAGTGATACGCTGGTGAACCCAATGGGTGGGAACAATACGGGGCATGCTATGGCGGTGACAACAAGAAGTGGAAGAGGTGGAGTTGGTTGTACCTCAAACCAAATAAAGAATGTGAATGATAATGTGTTATTCGAAGATGATAATGATACAAGAAATGATATTGAAGCAAATGATGAGGTGAGGATAGACATTGATGAAAACTTGGAGAAGACACAAGATGACGTGAACTAGTCTAGGGAACATGTAATAGACATACTGGATCCGGGAGTGCCCAAGGCCAAGCTCCTTTGAAAAGGACTCCTCCTCCATATCCTCAAAAGCTCGCAAAGAAAAACAATGATAATCAATTCAAGAAATTCATTGACATGATGAAAAGTTTATCCATAAATGTGCCATTGGTTGAAGCCTTAGAACAAAAGCCGGGGTATTCCAAGTTCATGAAAGACATGGTAACAAAGAAGAGATCAATGAACTGTGAAACGATCAAAATGACACATCAAGTGAGTGCCATTGTGCATTCCATGGCTCCAAAGTTGGAAGACCCTGGTGATTTTACAATCCCATGCACTATTGGGAGTGCCGATTTCGCCAAAGCTTTATGTGACTTGAGGGAAAGCATTAACTTGATGCCCTATTCTCTGTTCAAGACATTGGGGATTGGGAAACCATGAACCACATACACGAGGTTGCAAATGGTTTACTGGAAAATGAAGAGGCCATTGGGGATAATTGATGATGTGCTAGTTCGGGTCGACAAGTTTATACTTCCGCAGATTTTGTGATACTTGACCGTGAGGTTGACTATAAGGGGCCAATCATTCTGGGGAGACCTTTCCTATCTACAGGGAAGGCCTTAGTTGATGTGGAAGCTGATGAGCTCACCTTCCGAGTGGGCGATGAAAAAGTTGTGTTCCATGTTTGTAAATCAATGAGGCAGCCTAATAGGAATGAAATGTGTTCGTTCGTGGATCTTGTGACCGAAGTAATTATTGATGACACAAGTACTGCGATTAATGCTGAAGAAACACTGGAAGCTATATTGTTGAATCATGATGAGGATGAGAAGGAAGGCTTTGTAGAATGTGTCAATGCTTTTCAAGGAATGGGATCATATACATATGGGCCCCGAAAACTCTCACTGGACCTTGAAAACTAGGAGACTCCACCAATAAAACCCTCAATCGAGGAGCCTCCCACATTGGAGTTGAAGCCCTTGTCTTCACACCTCAGGTATGAGTTTCTAGGCCCTTGTTCCACTATACGTGTTATTATTTCCTCGTGCTTAACTAACGTGCAGGTAGATTCCACCCTTGCGGTGCTCAAAAGGAGAAAGAAGGCAATAGGTTGGACATTGGCGGATATTTGAGGTATAAGCCTCACCTTTTACATGCATAAAATCATATTAGATAAGGATGCCAAACTCCTCCGTGGAACATCAAAGAAGGTTGAATGAGGCCATGCAAGAGGTATTCAAGAAAGAGATCATCAAGTGGTTGGATGCTAGGGTTGTCTACCCCATTTCCGATAGTTCATGGACTTCACTGGTACAATGTGTCCCAAAGAAGGGGGCATGACTATGATTACAAATGATAAAAATGAATTGATCCCCACAAGAACTGTCATCGGGTGGAGAGTAAGCATGGATTATAGGAAGCTCAACAAAGTGACTCGGAAAGACAATTTTTCCGCTTCCATTTCTTGATCAGATGTTGGATAGGATAGCCAGACGTGCTTATTATTGCTTCTAGGATGGGTATTCCGGATATAACCAGATTCTTATTGCACCTGAAGACCAAGAGAAGACTACCTTCACTTGTTCGTATGGCACTTTTGCATTCTCGTGGATGCCATTCGGCTTATGCAATGCACCGACTACTTTTCAGCGGTGTATGATGGCAATCTTCACTGATATGGTGGAGGACTTTCTCGAGGTTTTCATGGATGATTTCTCTATTGTGGGGAATTCTTTTGAAGAGTGTTTGGACAATCTTGATAAGGTATTGGCACGTTGTGAAGAGACTAATTTGGTGATTAATTGGGAGAAGTATCACTTTATGGTCTAAGAGGGCATTATCCTTGGTCACAAGATATTTAAGAATGGTATTGAAGTGGATAAAGCAAAAATTGAAGTTATACCAAACTCCTTCCTCATACTTCCGTTAAGGGAGTGAGGAGCTTTCTAGGTCACGCGGGATTTTACCGCCGGTTCATCAAGGATTTCTCTAAGGTGGTGAATCCCTTGTGCAAGTTATTGAAAAAAGATGCCAAATTTGTGTTCAATGGTGATTGTATGAAGGCATTTGAGATACTCAAGTATAGGTTGACTACCACTCCTATTATTACCTCACCAAATTGGAGCTTATCATTTGAGCTCATATGCGATGCTAGCGACGTGGCGATAGGAGCAGTATTGGGGCAAAGAATCAACAAGATCTTCCATCCAGTCTACTATGCTAGTAAGACCATGAACGAGGCCCAATTCAACTATACGGTGACCGAGAAAGAACTCTTAGCCATTGTCTTTGCTATAGAAAAGTTCCGCCCGTACCTCATGGTTACCAAAGTGATTGTTCACACTGATCACGCGACACTTCGTTCTTTGATAACTAAAAAGGACTCTAAGAGAGATTGATGTGGTGGTTACTTCTTCTACAAGAATTTGATCTTTAAATCCTATACCGCAAGGGGATCGAGAATCAAGTGGTGGACCACTTGTCCCGATTGGAGGAGGAGGGGAGGCCCCATGATGGCCTTGATATCAATGATTCATTTTCGGACGAAAAACTCCTTTCCATGTCTATGACCGGGATGCCTTGGTTTTTCGATGTAGCCAAATATCTTGTGAGCGAAATTGTCCCGAATGAGTTCTCTTAAAACCTAAGGAAGAAGCTCAAACAGGACTGGTTGGACTACTATTGGGACGAGCCATATATCTTCAAAATTTGCACTGATGGTGTTATCCAGAGATGTGTTCCATAAGAAGAACAATTGGGTATTCTTGAAGCTTGTCATTCTTCACCATATGATGGTCACCATGATGTAGCGAGAACTGCTACGAAGGTCCTAAGTTGTGGATTCTATTGGCCTACCTTGTACAAAGATGATAGCAAGGTCATTAAGCGGCGTGATGATTGCTAAAGGGCCGCTGGGGTCTCCAAGAAAAATGAGATGCCTCTCACCACCATCCTAGAGATTGATATTTTCAATGTGCGGGGCATAAATTTTATGGGTCCATTTGTAAGCTCATGTCGGAAACCTATATTCTTGTTGCTGTGGATTATGTATCCAAATGGGTTGAAGCTGTGGCTTTGCCCAACAATGAAGCACGGAGTGTGGTGGCTTTCTTGAAGAAAAACATATTCACAAGGTTTGGCACCCCAAGGGCCATCATTAGTGACGGGGAATCACATTTTTACAACAAAGCCTTTGAAACTTTACTCTCCAAGTATGGTGTCACTCACAAGGTGTCGACCCCCTATCACCCTCAGGCAAGTGGACAGGTTGAAGTCTCTAACCGGGAGATTAAGAGTATTTTATCAAAGATTGTCAATGCAAACCAGACTGATTGGTCAAGGAAACTTGATGATGCTCTTTGGGCCTGTAGAACAACTTACAAAACTCCAATTGGTATGTCTCCGTATTGGTTGGTTCGGGAAAGCATGTCACCTCCCAATGAAATTAGAGCATAAGGCCATGTGAGCGTTGAAATTGAACCTTGAGTGGGATGTAGCTGCCAATCTTCGGGTGGAGCAATTGAATGAAATTGATGAGTTCCGGTTCCATGCTTACTTCAGTTCGTCCTTGTATAAGGACAAGATGAAGTACCTATATGATAAATATATCCGGAACAAAGAATTCAAAGAAAGTGACCTTGTTCTTTTATTCAACTCTCAGTTGCGGATGTTTCCG
Source organism: Nicotiana knightiana (assembly GCA_005239525.1). Lineage (NCBI taxonomy): Eukaryota > Viridiplantae > Streptophyta > Magnoliopsida > Solanales > Solanaceae > Nicotiana > Nicotiana knightiana. The sequence goes on from ML401915.1 coordinate 20,351, forward strand.
GGAAAGCTAACATCAAAGTGGAGTGGTCCTTTTGAAGTGGTACATTTGAATCCTTTTGGTGCTATAGATTTGAAAAATAAGAATGGTGAGATATTTAGAGTCAATGGGAACCGAGTGAAGCACTACCTTGGTAAGGTTGATGATGGCCACATTGTGACATTGCTCCATTCAAGTGAATGATGGTAACACATGTCCTGCCGCGACGTTAAATCAGGCGCTTCTTGGGAGGCAACCTATGTGTTTTTCTTTCTCTTGATTTTCTTTTTTATATTAGACATTGTTTTGAGCTAACCGGTTGTGAAGTGTATGTAGGAATTGGGTGTGCAGTGCAGGAAATTTGCAAGGAAACAATTGGCCAAGTGGTGAAATTATGCGGACCGCTCCAGAATTATGCGGACCGCACAAGCACTTCGCGGCCGCACAATTCTGTGTGCGGTCATACCACTAGAAGATTAAAATTGACAACTCTATGAAGTTTGGCCTGACAAAAATCCTTAAGGATTCACGGCCGCACTAAAAATTTTGCGGACTGCACGAATTTTGCGGCCTCAATCACTTTTATGTGGACCGCGCCACAGAGTCAAGTAATAGGTAAAGAGTGCAGACCGTACCAAAATTGTGCGGCCGCACTCAGGTGAGTTAGTAGGTCCGGCTGGTCAAAGTATAAATAGGACTTTATGAGAATTTTCGCACTTTACACACTCTGACCTCTCAAGCTAAACTAAGCACAATGCACTTTCTCTCTTATTTTCAATCTCATCTCATATTTATCAAGTTTGAATTCCTGCTACATCTATACTACTGTAGGTTCGTTTCAATGATTTAATTTCATCCTTTTCTTTTTCTTTTTCTTTTTCTTTTTCTTTTTCCTTGTTTAGTTTTCTTTTTATCTAGTTTAGGTCTATGCCTAAAATGTCAAATGTTGATCAAATCTTTCTTAGAATCATGTGGGTAGTGTTTGAATGCTTAATGGGGACTGGGGTTAGTAGATTTTCATGTTTAATTGCTACAAATCATGTCTAAATTAGTGAAACCCCTGTGTAAAAATGTAATTCAGTGCCGCTTGATTTGAATTTTTGCAGCCGCAAACATTTTTTATGCGGTCCACACTAAGGTATGCGGCCACATACATTATTGTACGGTCCGAGATACCCTAGGTTTAGGGAACCTATGATTGATATGTTTTTGTGGTTGTACTTAATTTTGAGTGGTCCGCAGTAGATTTTTGTGGTCGCCATCAATTTTTTGCGGTCCACACTGTTAATCTTCAGAGACCCAACTAAACGAATATGCGTCCGCACTCAAAATTTTGCGGTCCGCATTTGTGCGACCGCACTCAAAATTGTGCGGTCCGTGATAGGCGTTATGCGTCCGCACTTTGTTTTTGTGCGGTCCGCACTAGGCAGTCCGTGGCCGCACTCACTTTTATGCGGTGCGCTCTACCCAGTTCTGAGAAGCTGTGTTTTGCATTTTCAACCGTGGTTCTATACACATGATGAACCCCACTTCTAACTTACTTTCATTACTTGTATGTTGCAGACAATTGTGCATTCACGTGGTAGAGGATATACTCCCAAAGTGAGGCAAGAATCCTCCAGAGGCCAGGGTCCAGGAAAACCCATTATGCCACTGTCAGTCCAAAAAGTCTTGAGCAAGAAGACTACACTTAGTAGGCCACCTCAGGACACCTCAGACACCAGTGAATACCTCCCATCCCGGGAAACTGTTGAGGGGGATTCAATACAAGCACAACCGGGGGCTCAATCACAACAATTCTCCAGGAGACTCCACTTGGTCAATGAACCAACCTCCTACTCTAGTTCATCTGAAGGTCCGGG
>ML401917.1:2434-12894 GCA_005239525.1 Nicotiana knightiana
GACCCCCTGGCGTTTTGGCTCTAAGGCCTGGGTAACGCCAGGCCCCCCCTGGCGTTAGGGCTCTAAAGCCTGGGTAACGCCAGGCTGGGTCAGGCTGTTTGGCTCCAACGCCCGGCTATCGCCCGGGTGTCCCCTTTCGCGTAGTTTTCGACGTATTTGCATCCGTTTAGCCCCGTTTCCATTTCCAATTCACCTACACATAAAATGAACCCTATTAGGCACATACGACGTGTATTTTATCATTAAAACACATAAAATGCAAGGTATATAATGCTTAAAATCATGAATTCTAGCCACACATCAGTATTGCCTACGGGTTTAGGGTCCTATAAAGTCTATTGTGATGCCTCGAGAATTGGCCTTGGAGCGGTATTGATGCAGGACGGTAGGGTGATTGCCTACGTGTCCAGACAGTTGAAAGTACATGAGAAGAAATATCTAGTTCACGACCTCGAGTTAGCAGCTATTTTTCACGCCCTGAAGATCTGGCGTCATTATTTGTACGGCGTTCCCTGTGAGATTTTCACTGATCACCAAAGTTTGCAGCGCTTGTTCAGGTAGAAGGACCTTAATCTACGTCAGTGGAGGTGGTTGGAGCTACTTAAAGACTATATATCACTATACTATACCACCCAGGGAAGGCCAATGTAGTGGCCGACGCCTTGAGTTGCCGGGCGGCGAGTCTGGGAAGCTTGGCATATCTTCCAGCAGGTGAGAGGCCTTTAGCCTTGGATGTTCAGTCTTTAGCAAGCCAGTTCGTGCAATTGGATATTTTAGAGCCTAGCCGGGTATTATCTTGTGTGGTTGTCCGGTCTTCTCTATATGACCGCATTAGAGAGTGCCAGTATGATGATCCCCACCTTCTGGTTCTTCAGGACAGGGTTCGGCGAGGTGATGCCAAAAATGTGTCTATAGGTGATGATGGAATGATGAGGATGCAGGGTCGTATCTGTGTGTCCAATGTAGAGGGGCTCTGGGAGTTGATTCTGGAGGCCCATAGCTCGCGGTACTCAATTCATCCGGGTGCCGCGAAGATGTACCAGGACCTGAGACAACACTATTGGTGGAGGAGGATGAAACAGGACATAGTTGGATTTGTGGCCAAGTGTCTCAACTGTCAACAAGTTAAATATTAGCATTAGAGACCAAGAGGGTTGCTTCAGCAGATTGAGCTTCCAGAGTGGAAGTGGGAGCGGATCACCATGGACTTTGTAGTTGGACTTCCTCGGACTTTGAGAAAGTTTGATGCTATTTGGTTGATTGTGGATCGGTTGACCAAGTCAGCCCATTTCATTCCAGTGTTGACCACATATTCCTCAGAGAGGTTGGCTGAGATTTATATCAGGAAGGTTGTCCACCTTCACGGTATTCCAGTATCTATCATTTCAGCAGAGATAAACAGTTCACTTTACGGTTCTGGAGAGCCATTCAGCAAGATTTAGGCACTAGGGTGGAGTTGAGTACAACCTTTCACCCTCAGACGGACAGACAGTTCAAGCGCACAATTCAGATTTTAAGGATATGCTTCGTGCATGTGTGATGGAGTTTGGAGGGTCATAGGACCAATACTTGCCACTTGCAGAGTTTGCTTATAATAACAGCTACCGGTCCAGCATTCAGATGGCACTGTATGAGGCTTTGTATGGTAGACGGTGCCAGTCTCCAGTGGGATGGTTCGACACGGGCGAGGCCCGATTGTTGGGTACAGATTTGGTCCAGGATGCCCTAGACAAGGTGAAGGTGATTTAGGAGAGACTTCGCACAACTCAGTCCAGGCAGAAGAGTTATGCGGACCGGAAGGTTCGTGATTTGGCATTTGTGGCCAGTGATCGGGTTTTGCTTCGGGTATCTCCTATGAAGGACGTCATGAGGTTTGGGAAGAAGGGTAAACTGAGTCCGAGATTCATTGGTCCTTTTAAGATATTGCGGTGTGTTGGGAAGGTTGCTTATGAGCTTGCCTTGCCTCCCAGCCTAGCAGGAGTTCATCCAGTATTCCAAGTCTCTATGCTCCGGAAGTATCACAGTGATCTAACTCATGTCTTGGATTTCAGTTCAGTCCAGTTGGACAAGGATTTATCACATGTTGAGTAGCCAGTAGCTATATTGGATAGATAGGTCAGAAAGCTCAGGTCAAAGATTTTGAATCATTTAAGGTTTAGTGGAGGGGTCAACCAGTAGAGGAGGCGACTTGGGAGACCGAGCAGGATATGCACAGCCAGTACCCTCATCTTTTCACAGCTTCAGGTATGTCCTTAAACTCATTCGAGGATGAACGATTTTCTTAAGAGGGGGAGAACGTAACGACCTGGTCAGTCATTTTGAGAGTTAGCGCCCCGATCCCCTAATAACTGCTTTCCCCATATTTGTTTCTGCTTTTGGGGTCTTGCCGGAGTGATTAGTTTGGAATTCGGAGAGTGTTGGGACACATAGTCCATAATTTTGAGTTTAAGCTTTAGATTCAGACCGTAGTTGGAACTGTGTGAAGACGGATCCAGAATGAATTTTCGTCGACTCCATTAGATCCTTTGATGATTTTAGATTAGGCGTCCAGAAACTTTTTTCAAGGTCTGTAGTAGATTTAGGCTTGAATTGGCAAAAGTTGGAATTTCGGCGATTTCGGCCGACAGGTGAAATTTTTATATCGGGCTCGAAATGGGATTTCGGAAGTGGAAGCAGGTCCATAGTTTCATTTATGACCTGTGTGTAAAATTTGAATTCATTCGGACTAGTTTTGACGTGTTTCAGCATTGGTTGTAGGTTTTGGAAAATTCCTAAGTTCTTAGGCTTTAATCCATGTATAGTTCTTGTTTTTGATGTTATGTGATGTGTTTTGAAGGTTCGATTGAGTTTGAATGAGGTATTAGGACTGGTTGGTAGGTTTGGTTGAGGTCCCGGGGGCCTCGGGTGTGTTTCGGATGCTCAACGGACTAATTTTTGGACTTAGAAGAGATTAGATTTTTGCTGGTGCTGGTGTCCTTCTATTCGATCACGTGAAGGGAACCGCGATCGCGTAGGCTAGCTGGACTTGGGGAAGAATTTTTTCTTGGCGTTCGCGTGATCAGGTGTGCGAACGCGTATGTGTATCATCAGTAGAATCGCAAACGCGTGGGGCCAGGTCGCGTTCGCATAAGAGAGAGAAGGCACCAGTGGATGTGAGTGTTCCTTACGAGGTCGCATGAGTTCTTTCGCGATCGTGTAGGTCTAAGTAGGTAAGGCATCGCGTTCGCGTAGGTCCTTCACGCGTTCGCGTAGTACATTCTGAGGGTGAGTGTGTTTTATTCTACGCGATCGCATCGGGGTTTACGCGATCGCACTGAGTGTGTGTGTCTGGGCAGAATTTAAAATCCATAATCGAGGGTTTAAGCAAAAATTCATATTTTGAACTTGGGAGCTCAGGGATCTGCAATTTTTGCAGAGATTTTCACCTGGGCGATTTGGGTAAGTAATTCCTACTCGGTTTTGACTAATTTCCACGAATCTATGCTTAAATTCATCCTTTAATTTCGAATTTAGGGTGAAAATTTGGATAAAGTTCTTAGACCGAGTTTTTGAGTTTTGATCGAGATTTTGGTATCTGATTCGTGTAATCTTTGTATGGTCAGACTCGTGAGTGAACGGGTGTCCAGAATTTGCAACTTTTACCGATTCTGAGACGTGGGCCCAGGGGACTTCTTCGGCATTTTTCCTAAATTCGCATATTAGCTTCGAATTTATTATTTAGATTAATTTCTTAATGTTATATTTACATTGTGCAATTGAATTGAAAATATTTTGGGCCATTTGGAGTCGGGTACTCGTGGCAAGAACGTGATCTCGGGTTGAGTTGAGTAGTCGAGGTAAGTGGCTTGCCTAACTTTGTGTTGGGGACTTCCCCCTTAGGATATTTGATGCTAAATGTTGTGTGGGCGCCGTGTACGTGAGGTGAAGAGTACGTACACGGGCCTTTATTTCAAAAATCTCATTTTTCCCTTACTAAAACATAAATTGTTGTCTCTTCTACGAACTTGCTCTCATATTATATATTGTTTAGTTTAGATTAGGAAAGCATGCTTACGTGCTTAATTGCCTACTTGATTTTTCTGTGCGCCATGCTTAGTTAAGCCCTTATCTGCCTTATCTGTGATTAGTATAAACTGTGTTAATTCGATGTTATGCTTGTCATTCATCCTGCATAGCATATTTAAATTGGGACTACAGACGTATTCTGGGAGATCCCCCTGTACTGCATATTTACTTTGGGGCTACAGACGTATTCCGGGAGATCCCCATGTACTATATTTTGGGATTACAGACGTATTCCGGGAGATCCCCCTGTATCGCATAATAATTTGGAACTACGGGACGGTATCCCGGGAGATTCCACTTTGTGATATACTTTGTGTTGAGCTGAGGGCTCCATTTTACTATCTTATTTCAGATTATTCTATTAACTTTCTACTTTGGAACTTATCTCTCTTCCGTACTATTTAAACTATTTTATTTATAAAGCCAGTAGAGCCTTAACCTGATCTCATCACTACTTGACTGGGGTTAGGCTTGGCACTTACTGGGTACCAAATACGGTGTACTCATGCCCTTCCCTACACATGTTTTTAATGTGCAGATACAGGTTCGAGTTCTCAGCCGCGTGGCTAGTGGTCTTTGCATCTTCATCGAGGAGACCGTAAGCTATTCCTGCCGCGTCCGCAGAATCTTCCGAGTCACCTTCCATTCTATCTTATAGAGACACTTACTATGTATTTTCTTTTTTTCGGATTTGTATAGAGCTATAATAGTATAGAAGCTTGTGACTGTGTTGTGACAATCCGGGTCCTGGGGTATATATATTGTACATGTCGAGCGACAATGTTATGCTTATCTAGACTTTTCTTTCCTGTCTTTACTTTTATTGTATTTAATTAAGTTTCATTCGCAAATTTAGGCTTACCTAGTCATAGAGACTAGGTGTCGTCACAACGCCTTTCGGAGGGTAAATCGGGTTATGACAGGTAAGAAATGAAAGAAGACTAAAATAAGAAGAAGAAGAAGAAATTAATTTTAGAGGAGCAAGAGAGATGAAAATCAATTGGAAATATCCTCTCTACCTGCATTAGGTAGGGGTAAGGTCTGCATACAGACTACCCTCCCTAGACCCCACCTGTTGGGATCAAACTGGGTTTGTTGTTGTTTTTGCAAAAGAGATGAAAATTTTTCAGAAAAAACCCACATGGAGAACTGAGGAGTAAAAGTTAAAAAAATGAGGAAGGAAGGTGAAAAATAAATGAAAAAGGTGAAAAAATGAAGAAATGCAAAAAAATGAAGCAAATGAGGAGAAAATAAAAAATAAATAAATTTTCTAAAAGTATAAGGCTAGTTAGCCATTACACACTGTCATGTGGGTCAATTTGTTGGCTTTCTTCAGTCTTCACGTGCTCTTCCGCTGTAACGACCTGACCGGTCGTTTTGAGAATTTAAGCTCCTTCGGAGGCACATGGCCTTGAGCAGTGAGTGGCATGCGGATCGATGTAAGTGTTGTGTCTAACCTTGACTTGAGGGTTTAGGAACCTTTGAATTGTTTATTATGTGATAAATCATGTGAGCGGTGTATACGTGAGGTGACGAGTACCTATGTGCCGCCAATTTTACCTGTTTTCTCCCGTTTTCCCTTATGTTGTTCCCCTTTTTGCTTTACTTGAGACCTGTCTACTGTAATTGTGTGCTTAATTGTTACCTGTAGCATATTTGTTTCTCCCGTAGGATTATTTCTCCCCCTTTATTTGGTTTAAACTGTTCTTACTAGCATTTCCTATGATATCTTGTTTTGGTCTCGTTGAGTAGCAGTAATCTTATTGAGTTTCATTGTTTATACGGTTCCCGGTTGTTTGCTTTAAAACTCAAGTGTTGGTAAAGGGCCTTATTTGAATTTTATGAATTTCTCTACACTATGTGGAATTTATTATGATATGGTGGGATCGGGTTGCACGCCGCAACAGGAGGAATAAGGACGGATTTATGAGGAGGAATAAGGGTGAATATGAATATTCGGTGGGATCGGGTTATCACGCCCCGAAATCCCACCATTGGGCCATGATGGCGTCTAACGCTGAACCCGCTAGACAAGCCAACATATATAGCTAAACTAGCATAATAACCTCAATTTTACAGAATAAGCTAAAACAATTCGAAATTTAATCAGCGGAATAAATACGGTCTCGAGCTAAGTAAGGACAATCATAATACAACGATGCAAAATTTCCCAAAACCTGGAGTCACAAACTCACGAACTGTCTAAGAGTGCTAAATACAAGTCTGAAAGGAAATACATGTCTGCCCCTGAAACTAAAGGAAAAACAAGACAGAATCGAAGACAAAGGGATGGAAGAGACGCCAAGGCCCACGAACGCCAGCGGGTATACCTTGAAGCCTCTATGATGAGATGGAAGACACTCCCACTAATGATGTCCTCCGGGTCCGGCCGCGAAATCTGCACAAGATAAAGAAGTGCAGGTGTAGCATCAGTACAACCGACCCCATGTACTGAGTAAGTGCCTAGCCTAACCTCGGCGAAGTAGTGACAAGGGTTGAACCAGACTACCAAATAAACTTGTGCAGTTCAAATATATATATATATATATATATATATATATATATATATATATATATATATATATATATATGTGTGTGTGTGTGTGTGTGCAACGGATACGCAATATAGGGAGAAAACAATGAATAAAGGAAGGGGGACATGATGTGGGGAGATAACAATTTCATATAAGAAATCTCAATAAGGAAAAAGAACAACAAGCCAGCATATCAATAAGGACAGAAATCACAAACTTGCACGGCATCACCCTTCGTGCTTTTACTCTCGTCCTCACTATGCAATGTATAATGTAATCAATGTAAATCATGGCACGGCATCACCCTTCGTGATTTTACTCTCTTTCCTCACTGTATAATCAATGAATATGGTACGGAATGGTACATCGTACTGCACGGCATCACCCTTCGTGCTTTAATCTTTCCTCACAATATCAAACAATGCACGGCATCACCCTTCGTGCTTTAGCACTCTTCCTCACCCAAACAACAATCACAAACAAGGGCAAGGGAGTAAACAGAATAGAAATAATAACCCCGGCAAGGGAACAATATCAAACAATGTACGACATCACCCGTCGTGCTTTAACACTCTTCCTCACAGTGCACGGCATCACCCTTCGTGCTTTAACACTCTTCCTCACCCAAACAGCAATCACAAACAAGGGCAAGGGATTAAACAAAATAAAATAGAAATCCCGGCAAGGGAACATCAATTAAACAATTAAATCCCGGCAAGGGAACAATGTCAACAATTAAATCCCGGCAAGGGAACAATAACATTAATCTCAACATCCCAACAAGGGAGACAATATCAACGCAACAATGACCCGGCAAGGATATTATCTTAGTAGCTCTTTCTCTTTCTTTCACTTCACTTCATAATTTACTCTATTACTTGAGCCAATGCTCCAAAGGATACAATTATTTCATAAACCTTCATCGTTCGTGTTACAATCTGAGCCAATGCTCCAAATGATACAATTATTTCATATACCTTCATCGTTCGTGTCACAATTTGAGCCAATGCTCCAACAGAGTTTAAAGATTACAATTCCCTTCACATATTCTTCACAACATATAGAAATCATCAATTAAGCATGGAAATTACCACAAAATCAGAATATTCACAATATAAGGACTCACGGTCATGCTAGACACCAATGTATAGATACTCGTCACCATGCCTATACATCATATTTGACAATTAGCAAGTAGAAAATTATACTCAACTCCTATTCCCTCAAGCTAAGGTTAGACCGAACACTTACCTCGGGTCCCAAGTATAGCAATCAACCTTCTAACACCTCCTTTCCTTTCGAATTCAACTCCGGAATGGTATTATCTAGACATAATCAACTCAAGTATATCAATAAGGATTCAAATATTCAATTACATGGCCTAATTATCCACTTCCTAGCATTCTTTCAAAATCATCAAAATTCGACCACGGGCCCACTCGCTTGGATTCCTGAAATTCTCGAAGGGAATACTCACCCAAAGCCTAAGGATCATTAATATACGATTTTTACTTGCTTTCATGGACAATTCACAGAAAATTTCTCAATGATCACAAGTTCTAGGTCACTACCCATTTTCTTGAATTTTTGCACTAGTTTATGTAGTTAATTAGGCTAAGATGCATGCATGAAACAAATTTATGGGTGGAATTTACTTACCTTACAAGACCTGGTCGAAAGCTCTTAAAAATGGTGGAAATCGCCTAAGGAAGAAGATGAAAAATGAGAGAAATGGGTTTAAAACCCGTATTTAAACTTACTGCCTGAACAGTGATCGCACCTGCGATGCCTGGGACCGCACCTGCGGAATTGGGCTAGGGGGGTCTGGGATCGCACCTGCGAAGTGGAGACCGCACCTGCGAGAAATGCTCTGCACCTGCGATGGCTGGCCAGGCCACTGGTGGTCGCACCTGCGATGCCTGGGACCGCACTTGCGGTCTCGCACCTGCGATGCTGGGCAACCGCACCTGCGGTCACACCAGAGCAGGTGCACCAGCAGCTGTGTTTGCTGGTTTTTAGCCCCGTTAGGTGCCCGGAAGGCACCTGGGCCCACCCGAGCCCTAATCTAAATATACCAATGAGTCCCAAATCATAATATGGACTCGCTCGAGCCTTTGAAACATCAAAACAATGCTAAAACTCGAAATCACACCCCCAAACCTCAAGAACCAAACTTAGGAATTTTAAGTTTTCTAACTTCGCTAACAACGTGCCGAACTGACCTATGCAACTCGGAATGATACCAAATTTCACAGTTAAGTCACATAACATCCTAGGAACTTGCCCGTGCAATCAACTCGCCAAAACAACATCATACACGTCAAATTAAGCCTCAAAGTTCATGAATTTTATCAAATTTCATAAAACATCAAATTTTCCATTTTTAAGTCTGAAACACATCAAAAGAAGTCCAATTTGAACCAAACTTCACAGAAATATCTTAAACCATATATAAGACCTGTACCGGGTGACGAAACCAAAATACGGGCCCGATACCATTACTTTCTAATCAGATTTCATTTTCAATTTCCTTAAATATTTTCAGAAAACAACTTTACTCAAAAATTTATTTCTCGAGTTTGGGACCTCGGAATTCGATTCGGGGCATACGCTCAAGTCCCATATTTTCTTACGGATCCTCCGGGACCGTCAAATCACGGGTACGGGTCCGTTTACCCAAAATGTTGACCGAAGTCAAATGTATTCATTTCAATATCAAATCTTAGCATTTTTCACAGAATTTCATATTTAAGCTGTCCGGCTAGGCGCCTGGACTGTGTACGCAAATCGAGGCAAATACAAATGAGGTTTTCAAGGCCTCGGAAGTATGGAATGTATAATAACATAGGTGATAACCCTTTGGGTCGTCACAGGGTTGCACGCTACAACAGGAGGAATAAGGTCGGATTGAAACAGAGTAATAAGGGTGAATTATTATGATGACATTGATATATGGTGGGATCGGGTTGTGCGCCGTAACATATATATATATTATTTACTTTTGATGAAATTGTGACAAAGGAATAAGGGAGGATTGGTGAGATCGGGATGCACGCCGCATCAATATATGTGTTTATTTATTCTTTGTTGACTGTGTGGGTTATTCAATGGTTATATTTTTCTTAAGGACTGGTTATAGCTGGATATAGATAAAATGTTGAGATTAAGTATTTATTTATTCCTTCAATTTACTGCTTAAAGTTTCCGTTCTCCTTTTTCTGTCTTATTATTTATACTTTGTAGCATATATCTATATTATGTGTGTCCCGCGGTAGCCTCATCACACCTTCGTCGAGGTTAGGCTCGACACTTACCAATACATGGGGTCGGTTGTACTGACACTGCACTCTGCACTTCCTATGCAGATCCAGGTATTGGTCCGAGCGGATTCTGAGACTTGCAGTTGATTTCTACGTAGGAGATCCAAGGTAGATCTGCCGACGTCCGCATATTCCTGGAGTCCTCTCCCATATGCTCTTTTACTGTTTTTCTTAAATCATAAAAAATATAACATTTTCTTCTTTCAGCCAAATACTTGTAGATAAATCATAGTAGTCCGTGAGTTGTAACTCCAGATCATGGGTGGATAGATATATAAATGTCAAATGCGTAGGGTTATTATGAGTTTTCGTTTCTTTATTTATTTATCATTTGTTAAATCGTAGTAATTCTCCGCAAATATTTAAGATTTTTATGTTGTAAACATCTAATGTTGGCTTGACTAGCAAGGGCAGCGTTATATGCCATCACGGTCCCGACGGTGAGAATTTGGGTCGTGACATCGGCGAGTTACTACATATTATGTCAGGTAAGAAACGAGGGTGTTTTAATATAAAGGGAAAATAGTATGGGGGGGGGGGG
>ML401917.1:12914-48798 GCA_005239525.1 Nicotiana knightiana
ACATCCTACAGTGATGTTCTAAAACGTCAATACCACACATGAGGGGGGCGGGGAGGTGATTTGTGTGGTGTCCGATTTTCGCGTGCACTAGTTATAGAAGGACCAGGTTACAACCTATACTGTTTGCGAAATAATAAATACATAAAATAAATAACACAAGGAGTTTACGTGGCAAACACCTGACTCAAAAGGTGAAAAACCACGACCTACTTTCCAGTAGGTCAAAAGCACACAGATTCTTCAAAGAGGATCTGGTTTTGATTTCAGAGGTTGGATCAATGATAATGTTCTCAATAGGGTGAGAAATTTGATATCTTTATGGTTTCACAACCAACTGGTTACTCCTTGAAGTTCCTTCAGTGTTTTGTTGTTGTGGAACATGATCAGGTCCAGGTTCCAATGAGGTTTGGAAATTAATTTGTTCAATATCCCCTGTCATGTTTCCAGGGAGGGATGAACTTGTTCCATCACCTGTTCCTTCCTCCAGTGTTGCATCAGTTTGGACTGAGTTTCTGACCAGCCCAATTTCTTCATCCCCTTGTTCCTGTCTCGCAGAAAGAATGTTAGTTTCATCAAAAACTACATGCACACTTTCTTCAGCACACATAGTTCTTTTTTTATAGACTTTATAAGCCTTAGTATGTGAAGAATATCCCAAGAATACTCCCTCATCACTTCTCGGATCAAACTTACCTAGGAATCTTTACCATTGTTGTGCACAAATCACTTGCAAACAAAAGCTCTAAGGTGGGATATATTTGGCTTTCTCCCTTTAAGTAACTCATAGGGAGTCTTCTCCACAAGAGGTTTAGACATGCACCTATTTATGATATAGCATGTAGTATAAATAGCTTCTGCCCAGAAGCTATGAGGTAGTTTACTATAAATAAGCATAGTCCTAGCCATATATTCAAGTGTCCTATTATTTCTTTCAACTACTCTATTTTGTTGTGGAGTTCTAGGAGTAGAAAAGTTGTGATCTATGCCATGCTCATCACAAAATTCAGCAAATTTAGCATTTTCAAATTCAGTGCCATGATCAGACCTAATTGATGCAAGTTGATTTCCTAATTGTTTTTGAATTTTTCTAACAAAGGAAGTAAACATGTCGAATGCCACATCTTTAGATGTTAGAAAAAATGTCCAGGTAAATCTAGAATAGTCATCAACAAGCACCATTACATATCTCTTACCACCTCTACTTAAGGTTCTCATAGGACCACAGAGATCCATATGGACCAGTTCCATCGATCTGGTGGTACTTACCAATTTCTTGTATTTGAAAGAGGATCTTACCTGCTTCCCCCCTTGCACAAGTCTCACAGACTTTGTCTTCCTTGAAGTTAATGTTAGGCAGACTTATCACTAAGTTCTTGGAGACTAGTTTGTTAAGTTGACTCAGACTTGCATGTCCAAGTCTCTTATGCCAAAGGAGGGGATCACTGTCAAGCACACTTAAGCATGTTAATTCATTTTCTGAAAGTGTGGACAGATCTATGATGTATATATTGTTTACTCTTTTTCCCTGCAAAATAATCTTGCCAGTGATAAGATTTATTACAAAACATTTTGTAGAGGTGAATGCTACCAAGTTACCTCTATCACACAGTTGTGAAACACTTATTAGGCTATATTTCAAGCCATCGATTAGGTAGACATTCTCAATGGAACGAGTGTCATCCTTACCTACCTTACCAACCCCAATGATTTCACTTTTCTTTCCATTTCCAAAGGAGACATTTCCTCCTTTGAGGTCCTCAAGTGAAAGGAACTGGTCCTTGTCACCAGTCATGTGTTTTGAGTAGCCACTATCCATGTACCATATTTCGCTACTTCCTTTAACTTGAACCTACAAAAGAAAATCAGGGGTTAGTCTTAGGAATCCAAACTAGTTTGGGTCCCTTTATATAATCAAAAGGATGAATTAAATTCTTTTTAGCCCAATTTGGTAACCATTTCTTCCCACGAACAAAACTTTTATTCTTTTGACTGGCCTGCTCTTTTGCATTGCATTCACTTTTGTAGTGACCAGTCTTACCACAGTGGGTACAGATTTTGTTCTCAGGAAGGGTGAGGTACTTGCTTTTAGGATCCCATTTAGGCAGTTGATTCCCAAATCCAAGTCTTCTCTTATTGCTACTATGATGTTCCTATAGCCATGTCAAAGCATCATCGGATCTGTTCCATTTACAGGTTCTGTCTAGTTCATGCTTGACCTTACAAAGTCCCTCCCTCAACATTCTTATATGTTCATCCTTCCTATACAACTCATCTTTTAGTTTACCTACATTTTCTTATAAGGTGAGCTGAGAGTTGTTAGCTATCTTCTTACTGGTTCCTAGTTTCCATTTTAGATTTTCAGATTTTAACTCTAGGACATTTGTCTCAAGTGGATGAACCTGGTTCTTCAGAGCAGTGTTTTCAGTTACAGTCTCACTTACTCTGAGTTCCAGGTTTTTACACTTTGCTTTTAAAATTACATGCCCCTTAGAAAACTGTTCCTTTTCCTTATAAATTACTTCAGATTCATCAATAAAGTCTAGCGGTAATTCAGAGAGTTTTTCTTTGGGCAGGAATTTAATCTTGTCTTTGAGATGGAATATACTTACCTCAAATTCCTCATCTGATTCACCAATTGCCATTAGTGCTTGTTCATCTTCATCTTCATCATCTGACTCCTTATCTGAACTTTATCCCCAAGCATCGACCATAGCCTTTGTTGATACTTTATTTTTCTTGAGATGAACATGTTCCTTATTTCGGTTCCTTCGCTCAGACCTTTCCTTTTTCCATTCAACTTCCCACTGAGGGAAGTTCTTGATGTGATTATCAGTCTTCCCACATTTGTAGCAGCCCTCATTAGTTGATTTTTTCGGTACCCTTGCCTTGTTGTAGTTTCCACCTCTTGCGAAGCCCTTTCCTCTCATAAGATATTTCTTGAAATCCTTCGTGATCATAGCCGTTTCATCTTCTTCCAGATCTGTTCCTTCAGTGATTCTCAATGCCAGACTCCTTTCCTTCTTGGGAATATTCATCTTCATTGTTTGCCTTCTAAGCTCATAAGGAGTAAGATTTCCAATTAGCTCATCCAGTTTGAGAGTTGCAATGTTCTTGGATACTTGAATTGTAGTGATCTTGCTCTCCCAAGATACTGGAAGAACCCTTGTCAAAATCTTCTCAACCTTGTCTTCCTCAAGAAGAGTCCTTCCAAGAGATTTCAGTTCATTAGTCAATGTAGTGAACGTAGTGTACATCTCTTGAATGGTCTCTCCTTCCTTCATAGAGAAATTCTCATATTGAGAATATAGTAGAGTACCTCTGGATCTCTTCACTTGAGCAGTTCCTTCATGAGCCAGTGGAAAAGTGTCCCAAATTTCTTTGGCAGTAGTGCAACTTTGAATTCTGATGTAGTCATCTGGACCAAGTCCACTCACAAGCCACTTGGCCTTAGCATTCTTCTCCCACTTTCTCAAATCCTCAGCAGTGCAGTCAGTTCTTGTATGTGGCACCTCTACTCCTTCAGCGTTCTTCTTCATGGTGGCCATAGGACCATCAGTAATTATGTCACATAGCTCATAGTCTTCACCAATTATATGATCTTTCATCCTATTCTTCCACCAGGAGTAGTACTGCCCATTAAAGAGTGGAGGCCTAGCGGTTGATTGTCCTTCCCAATTCTTAGGTGGTGCACTTAGCTTGATCTTTTCCTAAGGTGTTAGCCTCTTCAAGGATAACCCGCTCTGATACCAATTGATGTTCTAAAACATAAATACCACACAAGAGGGGGGGATGATTTGTGTGGTGTCCGATTTTCGCGTGCACTAGTTATAGAAGGACCAGGTTCTTCTATGTGTTCCAACCTATACTGTTTGCGGAATAATAAATACAGAAAATAAAGAACACAAGGATTTTACGTGGAAAACACCTGGCTCAAAAGGTGAAAAACCACGACCTACTTTCCTGTAGGATTTTCCCAAGCACTCCACTAAAATCACTGAGCCAAAAACAACATTTACAAAAACTGTTTGTAAACCTAGGATTCACTCTAATTCCTTTGTGGTAACCTAGCCTATAGCTATTTGCGACAAAATCCAAGTTAGTTATAACTTGAACACTCATTACCTATTACAAATGCTTTTAGATAAAGCTAAAAAGGTACAAATTGAAACCCCTACTACAAGTAAACTAGACTAAAAGACAACAGTTGGAACTGGTCCTTCTAGCTGTTCCAAGTAGCTTCAGAGTCGCACACTTAAATCTCACACGAACTTCTAGCAAAATTGCCTTGCTAATTTTGCTCTCAATTCTTTTTTTGCTTCTGCTTTTTGTGCGTCCTTGTACAATAAGAACAATCTGCAATATATAGGATTAGTAGACGAGAGATTTACTAGAGTTCTAATGCTACTCTTCCTTGGTGAAAGAGTTCTAGTTAATCTCAACTCCTCGAATCCTTCCTTATCTTTGATTGTGTTCTTACTGAATAAGGAATCCTTCTCCTTATTATCTTGTAATCTTTTCGATCAGGAGATATCTCTTTAATTCGCATATTTCGTTTATCTCCTGCATGTGCACCTCACATGCCTTTAACTCTGCATGTGACTATTTCGCCAACGATGTACCTGGTTCAACTTTAAGTTCCTTTGTCAATCTTCAAAACCATTCAATTTTTTGGGCCGACAAATTCCCCCTTTTTGATGATGACAAACTCTGTGGTTAGGCCTGTAACCAACTTAATCCAACATTAACACAGTTTAGAGTATTGAGCATTTATCATAAAAGAACCAGGTTCATTAGGTTATAAATATCACATGTTCATAATAGTACATGACCATATGACCATTTTCACCCCTTTTGGCATCATCGAAAATTTGCAATTTTTAGAAAGTCTCAGATATTTCAGAATTACTCATGGCCACTGGGGCAACTGCAAGTGCAATCATGGACTAATTATCAATAGGAAACCAAGAATGCAAACTATCAAAGAAAATAAAATAAGATTAAGAGCAAAAGCAGCACAATTCATTGATAGAAGCATTGTTCAACCACAATCCACAAGAAGAAACAAAAACAGTTAACATCATGAGCAAAAGAAACAAGAAAAATCCCTAATCTGGGTCACTGAAAGTCGAAGACAGGCTGGAATACTAAGGCTGGGAAGGGGTGGAGGCTGGGTTTTAGCTTTGAGAAGAGATAGCATATCATTTAGAATCCCCTCATTCTTCTCCTTTTCTTTGGCAAGCTCAGTTCTGAGAGCATCCCTCTTATGTTCAACCTCAGCCTGACGATTCTTCAGCCTAAGAATTTCTGCATCCTTAGCCCCACCCTCATGCACAAGTGCTCTGACTTTGCTATTCACCGGAGTCTTCCTGGATGAACCAGATTCATTTTTAGGAACATTGACAGCATAGTCGCAGCCAGAAGAGTGTTTTTTCCAAAGTGATCCTTGACTGTAGCCATTTCTGCCTTCTTCAGAGGCACCTTATAGTGAGCAAGTACAGTTGTGGGGATGAAGACATAAGGAATGGTATGAGCCTTGGAACCATTTACCACCTTGTCCAGGAGATGGATGATGAAGTAAGGCCAATTGATCTGCTTTCTACTGTCCAAGCACTCCATGAGAACTAAGTCCATGTAATTTTCTATGTGCCTTCTCTCCTGCCTTGGCAGTACACACTTGTTAATGAACTCAAACACCACCTTGTGAGGAGGCGTCATTTCACTTTTGTAGACCACCCTTGGTTCAACCTCCTCTTCATTGTCACAGAACCTTCTGGTGATTTGTAAAGTAGTGGGAAGAGCATCCAAGTTGGGCCATCTCTGCCTGGTGTAATCATCATATCCTTCAGACGGGATCCCAAGCACTTCTCCCAATTCTATGGCATCAAATGAAATTTTGGTCCCCTTCACTTGGCTAGAGATCCTACCGTCCTTGACTACATCATTGGCCATGAACTCAACTATCTCACTTCTGGCCAACCTCCCATCTAGCTGAAGGACCATGTCCTTCCAGCCCTGCACCTCCAGCTTATCCATCAGATAGACCATTCTAGATTCCTCCAAATCTTTCAGCAATCTCCCCTTCAAAATGGTGCGCTTCCCAAACTTAGTCAAATTGTCCTTCTCTCCAGCAGTCTCATCTTCTTCATCAGCACTCCAATCTTCGTCTTCATCAATTTGAACTTTCTTTGACTTTACTGTCGACCTGGTTCTCTTGGCTACAATTGAGGGTGTAGCATACACAGATGCAGACTTCTTTGAAGAAGTCTTGGCTTTCTTTGGTTTGGGGGCCTGCACCTCAACTTTTTCCCTTTGATGGACCAGTTCCATCTCCTCAATCTCCACAACCTCTACAGGCTCAGCAATTTTCTCCTTTCCCTTTTCAGCTCTCTTTCTCTTACTTTCCTTCAAAGCCTTTTGTAACTCCTCCTCACTCTGCCTAAGTGCACTTATTGTGGTTCTTCCTCTTTGAAGAGGAGTTTCAGAACCAGCAGATGGAGTGACTTTTCTCTTCTTACTTGCTCCTGCAGTTTCATACCCCTTAGTCCTTGGAATCATTTTCTTCTTCGGTTTATAACTCTCTCCTAACTTCTTCATAAGATCTGCCAATTTCTCCTTAATGGATGAACCAGGTTCATCTGTAGATTTTCCTAGATTTACTAATCCCTCAGCTGCTTCACTTGATTTATTTTCCCCTGACTCCTTGGCTCCCTCTTCTAATACTACTGTTTCAGTACCACCAATAGACAATCTAGTAGTTTCTTCCCTTGTTCCCCTTGCTTCACTCCGACTTCCCTCTTTCTCTATTTCTTCCCCAATTTTATTTTTACGACTTCTTCGTCTTACTTCTAGAAAATCCACATTTTTCACAGACCCAACCAGCAAAAACCTATTTTCTAAGTTCTCCGGTATTTCAGACACATTCTCAGAGGCGATATTTGGTACAGATGATATATGTTCAGAATCAGATGATCCTGCTGCTTCCTCAGTAGCTGATTTGAACGAATCACTGGAATTGTCTGATTCTTGAACCTGACTAGTTTATAATTTGGCATTCAATTTTCTGGCGAGAGAACCCGTAGGCACTGTTTTCCTGCGAGCATTTTAACCCGTTTTTTATGGGTTCCAGACTGGGGATAGGTTGAGGAATATTGGAGCTGGGTTGAGACGGAGTAGGACTAGGTGGTGGAGGTGTGGAAGAGGTCGAAGATGGAGTAACAGGTGGTGGAGAACCAGGGTTGTCCGAAGGATTAGTCATCTTTGATCTAAGATGGATGAAGAATATTATGGATTGAGAGTGAGGTGAAGGAAGATGGAAGGGTTTCGACGGTTGAAGAGTTGGTGAGTAATTTCAGAGGTGATGATGGGGGTTTTAAAAAGGAGGAGGTAATTAATATATAACGACAGCCTTTTTGTGTCAAATAGAGGTCTTATCACCTCTGCAACTGATCAGTGACGGTTACTGCTTCCCTAGGTTCTAGGCGGTTTAGTCTTAATTGGAGTCTTAGTGTAGACGGAACTGGTTCAAAAATGGGATAAGGATAGATTATGAAAAGATATTGATTAGGTAGAGTTCTGCTCATGATTAAATATTAATATTTCAAAGTGTGTATAGTATAGAACACATACCTCGCCTTTCAGATGAACCAACACTGATGAACCAGGTTCATCATGTCAGAATCCTCTTGATCAAGCCTCAATTTTCAACAATAGTGAAAAACATCATTAGTAACCAACGAGTCATTCAATTTTCAACAATAGCGAAAAACATCATTAGTAACCAACGAGTCATTTCGAAACATGTCAAGAGAGTATGTTATTTACAGCATGAGACTGAGCAACAATTAATCTGATTATTTACACAAATTTCAGAATTTCTAGCCAATTTTTTTTTTCATGTACATTATGAACTGGTTCAAGTAGGTGATCTTAATCATCCCTAACTCTAACCTGTTCCTTTCAAAATTCTCTCTACTTAGTGCTTTTGTAAATATGTCAGCAATCTGTTTATCAGTAGCACAAAATTCAATAGATATCAATCCTTTCTCATAATTATCCCTTAAAAATGATGTCTAACATCTATGTGCTTAGTCCTTTTATGCTGAATGGCATTCTTTGTCATACTTATAGCACTGGTGTTATCACAAAATATAGGATTCATCCAACATCGATTCCAAAATCTAGCAGTCGCTTTTTAATCCACAATAATTGAGCACAACATGAAGTTGCAGCCACATACTCAGCCTCAACAGTGGATAGAGCTACAGAAATCTGCTTTTTAAGTGGCCCAAGACACAAGGTATGATCCCAAAAAATGTTCCATACCTGAGGTGCTCTTTCTATCCACTGGAAAACCTGCATAATCAGCATCAGCATATCCCACAAGATTAAAGTCACTACCTTTTGGATACTAAAGACATAGATCAGTGGTGCCTTTTAAGTATCTCAACATTCTCTTTACTGCAGTTAGGTGGGATTCTTTTGATTCGCCTAAAATCTTGCACAAAGTTCTCCACTGAAAACAATATCAGGTCTACTAGCAGTGAGATACAACAGTGAACCAATCATTCCCCTATACAGCTTTTATCAACAGATGCACCAGGTTCATCTACATCTAGTTTAGTGGTTGTTGCAATAGGAGTGTCAATTTCTTTGGAATCTTCCATTTTAAACCTTTTAAGCAAATCTTTCACATACTTTTTATCATAGTTCCATTTGAATTTTGTTTAATTTGTAAGCCTAAAAAGAAATTAAGCTCACCCATCATGCTCATTTCAAATTCACTCCCCATTTGTTTAGAAAATTCTTTACTTAGCTTTTCAGTGGTTGCTCCGAAGATTATGTCATCTACATATAACTGAACTACCAAGATATCTTTACATTTTTACTTTAAGAATAAAGTACTACCAATTTTACCTCTCTTGTAATCATGCTCAAGCAAGAATTTTGATAACCTTTCATACCATGCTCTGGGCGCTTGCTTGAGACCATATAGTGCTTTGTCAAGTTTGTACACATGATCAGGATTCTCCTTGTTCTCAAACCCTGGAGGTTGCTTTACGAACACCTCTTCTTTTAGATAGCCATTTAGGAAGGCACTCTTGACATCTATCTGGTGAAGGGTGAATTCCATGTAAGCAACAAAGGCTATGAGGAGTCTTATTGCTTCCATCCTTGCCACTGGAGCAAAGGTTTCATCATAGTCCATGCCTTCCTCCTGACTGTATCCTTGAACCACCAATCTTTCCTTGTTTTTTGTAACTGTTCCAACTTCATCAATTTTGTTTCTGAAGACCCATTTTGTGCCAATTACTAATCTATCCAAGGGTCTTGGTACTAGATGCCAAGCTTGACTTCTTTCAAATTGGTTGAGTTCATCTTGCATTGCATTCACCCAGTCTGCATCCTGCAAAGCCTCAACAATATTTTTAGGTCCAATAAGAGATATGAAAGCTTCAAAATCACACAGATTCTTCAAAGAGGATCTGGTTTTGATTCCAGAGGTTGGATCAATGATAATGTTCTCAATAGGGTGATAACTTTGATATATGTATGGTTTCACAACCAACTGGTTACTCCTTGAAGTTCCTTTAGTGTTTTGTTGTTGTGGAACAGGATCAGGTCCAGGTTCCAATGAGGTTTGGAAATTAATTTGTTCAATTCCCCCTGTCATGTTTCCAGAGAGGGATAAACCTGTTCCTTCCTCCAGTGTTGCATCAGTTTGGATTGAGTTTCTGACCAACCCAATTTCTTCATCCCCTTGTTTCAGAAAGAATGTTAGTTTCATCAACAACTACATGCACACTTTCTTCAAAACACATAGTTCTTTTGTTATAGACTTTATAAGCCGTACTATGTGAAGAATATCCCAAGAATACTCCCTCATCACTTCTGGTATCAAACTTACCTAGGAATCTTTACCATTGTTGTGCACAAAGCACTTGCAACCAAAAGCCCTAAGGTGGGATATATTTGGCTTTCTCCCTTTAATTAACTCATAGGAAGTCTTCTCTACAAGTGGTCTAGTCATGCACCTATTTATGATATAGCATGCAGTATTAATAGCTTCTGCCCAGAAGCTATGAGGTAGTTTGCTAGAAAGAAGCATAGTCCCCTAGCCATATCTTCAAGTGTCCTATTCTCTCTTTCAACTACTCCATTTTGTTGTGGAGTTCTAGCAGCAGAAAAGTTGTGATCTATGCCATGCTCATCACAAAATTCAGCAAATTTAGCATTTTCAAAGTCAGTGCCATGATCAGACCTAATTGATGCAAGTTGATTTCCTAATTGTTTTTGAATTTTTCTAACAAAGGAAGTAACATGTCGAATGCTTCATCTTTAGATGTTAGAAACAATGTCCAGGTAAATCTAGAATAGTCATCAACAAGCGTCATTACATATCTCTTACCACCTCTGCTTAAGGTTCTCATAGGACCACAGAGATCCATATGGACCAGTTCCATCGATCTGGTGGTACTTACCATTTTCTTGCATTTGAAAGAGGATCTTACCTGCTTTCCTCTTGCACAAGTCTCACAGACTTTGTCTTCCTTGAACTTAATGTTAGGCAGACTTATCACTAAGTTCTTGGAGACTAGTTTGTTAAGTTGACTCAGACTTGCATGTCCAAGTCTCTTATGCCAAAGGAGGGGATCACTGTCAAGCACACTTAAGCATTTTAATTCATTTTCTGAAAGTGTGGACAGATCTATGATGTATATATTGTTCACTCTTTTTCCCTGCAAAACAATCTTGTCAGTGATAAGATTTATTACAAAACATTTTGTAGAGGTGAATGCTACCAAGTTACCTCTATCACACAGTTGTGACACACTGATTAGGCTATATTTCAAGCCATCGATTAGGTAGACATTCTCAATGGAACAAGTGTCATCCTTACCTACCTTACCAATCCCAATGATTTCACTTTTCTTTCCATTTCCAAAGGAGACATTTCCTCCTTTGAGGTCCTCAAGTGAAAGGAACTGGTCCTTGTTACTAGTCATGTGTTTTGAGTAGCCACTATCCATGTACCATATTTGGCTACTTCCTTTAAGTTGAACCTAAAAAATAAAATCAGGGGTTAGTTTTAGGAACCCAAACTAGTTTGGGTCCCTTTCTATAAGCAAAAGGATGAATTCAATTCTTTTTAGCCCAATTTGGTAACCACTTCTTCCCTAGAACAAAACTTTTATTATTTTGGCTGGCCTGCTCTTTTGCATTACATTCACTTTTGTCGTGACTAGTCTTACCACAGTGGGTACAGATTTTTTTCTCAGGAAGGGTGAGGTACTTGCTTTTAGGATCCCATTTAGGCAGCTGATACCCAAAGCCAAGTCCTCTCTTATTGCTACTATGATTTTCCTGTAGCCATGTCAAAGCATCGGAGGATTTGTTCCATTTACAAGTTCTGTCTAGTTCATGCTTGACCTTACCAAGTCCCTTCCTCAACATTCTTATATGTTCAACCTTCCTATACAACTCATCTTTTAGTTTACCTACATTTTCTTCTAAGGTGAGTTGAGAGTTGTTAGCTATCTTCTTACTGGTTCCTAGTTTCAATTTTAGATTTTCAGATTTTAACTCTAGGACATTTGTCTCAAGTGGATGAACCTGGTTCTTCAGAGCAGTGTTTTCAGTTACAGTCTCACTTACTCTGAGTTCCAGGTTTTTACACTTTAATTTTAAAATTACATGCCCCTTAGACAACTGTTCCTTTTCTTATTAATTACTTCAGATTCATCAATAAAGTCTAGCGGTAATTCAGAGAGTTTTTCTTTGGATAGGAATTTAATCTTGTCTTTGAGATGGAATATACTTACCTCAGATTCCTCATCTGATTCACCAATTTCCATAAGTGCTTGTTCATCTTCATCTTCATCATCTGACTCCTCATCTGAACTTTCTCCCCAAGCAGCGACCATAGCCTTTGTTGATACTTTATTTTTCTTGGGATGAACCTTTTCCTTCTTTCGGTTCCTTCGCTCAGACCTTTCCTTTTTCCATTCAACTTCCCACTGAGGGAAGTTCTTGATGTGATGATCAGTCTTCCCACATTTGTAGCAGCCCTCATTAGTTGATTTTTTCGGTACCCTTGCCTTGTTGTAGTTTCCACCTCTTGCGAAGCCCTTTCCTCTCATAAGATATATCTTGAAATCCTTCGTGATCATAGCCATTTCATCTTCTTCCAGATCTGTTCCTTCAGGGATTCTCAATGCCAGACTCCTTTCCTTCTTGGGAATATCCATCTTAATTGTTTGCCTTCTAAGTTCATAAGGAGTAAGATTTCCAATTAGCTCATCCAGTTTGAGAGTTGCAATCTTCTTGGATTCTTGAATTGCAGTGATCTTGCTCTCCCAAGATACTGGAAGAACCCTTGTCAAAATCTTCTCAACCTTGTCTTCCTCAAGAAGAGTCCTTCCAAGAGATTTCAGTTCATTAGTCAATGTAGTGAACCTAGTGTACATCTCTTGAATGGTCTCTCCTTCCTTCATAGAGAAATTCTCATATTGAGAATATAGTAGAGTACCTCTGGATCTCTTCACTTGAGTAGTTCATTCATGAGCCATTGGCAAAGTGTCCCAAATTTCTTTGGCAGTAGTGCAGCTTTGAATTCTGATGTACTCATTTGGACCAAGTCCACTCACAATCCACTTGGCCTTAGCATTCTTCTCCCACTTTCTCAAATCCGCAGCAGTGCAGTCAGCTCTTGTCTTTAGCACCTCTACTCCTTCAGCGTTATTCTTCATGGTGGCCATAGGACCATCAGTAATTATGTCACATAGCTCATGGTCTTCACCAATTATATGATCTTTCATCCTATTCTTCCACCAGGAGTAGTACTGCCCATTAAAGAGTGGAGGCCTAGCGGTTGATTGTCCTTCCCAGTTACCAGGTGGTGCACTTAGCTTGATCTTTTCCTAAGGTGTTAGCCTCTTCAAGGATAACCCGCTCTGATACCAATTGATGTTCTAAAACGTAAATACCACACAAGAGGGAAGGGGGGTGATTTGTGTGGTGTCCGATTTTCGCGTGCGCTAGTAATAAAAGGACCAGGTTTTTCTATTTGTTCCAATCTATATTGTTTGCGGAATAATAAATACAGAAAATAAAGAACACAAGGATTTTACGTGAAAAACACCTGGCTCAAAAGGTGAAAACCACGACCTACTTTCCAGTAGAATTTTCCCAAACACTCCACTAAAATCACTGAGCCAAAAACAGCATTTACAAAAACTCTTTGTAAACCTAGGATTCACTCTAATCCCTTTGTGGCAAACTAGCCTATAGCTATTTGCGACAAAATCCAAGTTAGCTATAACTTGAACACTCATTACCTATTACAAATGCTTCTAGATAAAGCTAAAAAGATACAAATTGAAATCCCTACTACAAATAAACTAGACTAAAAGACAACAGTTGGAACTGGTTCTTCTAGCTGTTCCAAGTAGCTTCAGAGTCGCATACTTAAATTTCACACGAACTTCTTGCAAAATTGCCTTGCTAATTTTGCTCTCAATTCTTGTTTTGCTTCTGCTTTTTGTGCGTCCCTGTACAATAAGAACAATCTACAATATATAGGATTAGTAGACGAGAGATTTACTAGAGTTCTAATGCTACTCTTCCTTGGTGAAAGAGTTCTAGTTAATCTCAACTCCTCGAATCCTTCCTTATCTTTGATTATGTTTTTACTGAATAAGGAGTCCTTCTCCTTATTTCTTGCAATCTTTTCGGTCAGGAGATATCTCTTTAATTCGCATATTTCGTTTATCTCTTGCATGTGCACCTCACGTGTCTTTAACTCTGCATGTGACTATGTCGCCAACGATGGACCTGGTTCAACTTTAAGTTCCTTTGTCAATCTTCAAAACCATTCAATTTCTTGGGCCAACGTACAATTTGAATAGGTAACTCACAAAAAATTGATTATGATTTATTCTATGTTTAGGCCTTTAATTTCCTCTTTGATTCTATGTTTTGGCCTACATAAAGTTAAAGAGAGACATAATTATTCTCACTTTCTGGATACTGCATATATCCCTTACTTATCCTGATATCTCATCTACAAGAACTCCAAGGAAATCATCTAAAAATTGAATTGTGACTTATTCAATATCATAATCTCAGAACATAATTTGAGAAAAAGTTAACTAATTCAAGAGGAAACAAGCAATTTGTAGGAAGATTACCAATAAAATAAAAAATTAGAAGGAAGATTCCAAGAAATAGTTGATGCTGAAAGCATATGACTAATAGAAAAATCCAAGTTTGAATACGTATTTTATTAATACAAACAGAAAGTAACGGTTGGCCTGCTTTCTCTTTTTAAATACGTCTTCTCTTGTTCAATTCAATTTTCCCAAAAAGAAAACAATAAATAATATTATCCAACAATTTTGCTGAGCAAGGCAATGACGAGACAGGGCAAGGTAGGTAAAGACTATGAATTTTAATTTATCAATTATGACGAGGCGTACAGGTCAGAACATGTAATTTTCTTCCAATTTGCTAGTATTAAAATACAAAGTGAATGCTACTTAATGTGTTAGATATTAGTAAATGTAGAGCAACTTATTATTTAAAATTAGAGTTTGTATTGTGAAAATTAGAGTTTAAAATTCTTATTGTTCTTAAAATGCTATTCCAGATCAAATGAACTGCTGGACTGTTTTGGTCCTTATAGTTTGTACACGTAACGAGAATACTAGTTTGCATATTACTAGTTTGCATATTGTCCTCTCTTACCTCAATTATTCAATGAATAGTTAATTCCATTATGAAGTCTTTGTCTTTTTGAAAAGAAAGAAAGAGAGAGATATAAGGTCTTCTAATTACTTTTGCTAAAGAACGGACACATCTAGCATATACTCTCAGAATTCTTGTTTGCATATTACTCTTAGCATTGAGCACGTAAAATTAAGACTATTTTTAAGATTGAAATATTTTTAGATAGAATTATTAATCTTGTGCAAGTTCTTGATCATTTTGTGATTTTCTTGTTTTGCTTTGCAGCTTTCAGAAATGGAGATTGGCTTAGCAGTTGGTGGTGCATTTCTATCTTCAGCTTTGAATGTTCTCTTTGAAAGGCTTGCTCCTCAGGGTGAGCTGCTCAAGATGTTTCAGAGGCAAAAACATGATTTTCATCTCTTAGAGAAGCTAAGGAGGACTTTGTGTGGTTTCCGGGCTGTGCTAAGTGATGCAGAGAATAAGCAGGCATCAAATCCAGACGTGACTCAGTGGCTTAATGAACTTCGGGATGCTGTCGACAATGCTGAAAACTTAATGGAAAAAATCAATTATGAAGTTCTGAGAGTGAAGGCGGAAGGTCAGCATCAAAATCACGCAGAAGCAAGCAACCTGCAGGTAAGTGACCTCAACCTGTGCTTGAGTGATGGATTTTTTCTTAACATAAAGGAGAAGTTGGAAGGGACCACTAAAACATTGGAGGAGTTGGAAAAGCAAATTGGTAGGCTTGGCCTAAAGGACTATCTTGTTTCTGGTAAACA
This sequence comes from Nicotiana knightiana, assembly GCA_005239525.1. Lineage (NCBI taxonomy): Eukaryota > Viridiplantae > Streptophyta > Magnoliopsida > Solanales > Solanaceae > Nicotiana > Nicotiana knightiana. The sequence continues at coordinate 28,418 of ML401917.1, forward strand.
AGAAACTAGAGTACCTTCAACATCTTTGGTTGATGAATCTGATATCTTTGGTAGGCAGACTGAAATAGAGACATTGGTTGACCGTTTATTGTCTGTTAATGCCGATGAAAGAACGTATAGTGTAATTCCTATTGTTGGAATGGGGGNTATACCTATGGTGGAACTCTAAGCAAGAGGGTGTTTCATAATATATTGCCAAGACTAACATCCTTAAGGGCACTATCATTGTCTGGTTATGCTATCAAAGAGTTGCCGAATGTCTTGTTCATTGAATTAAAGCTCCTAAGATTTTTGGACCTTTCTTTGACAAGGATAAATCACTTACCAGATTCCGTTTGTGTGCTATATAACTTAGAGACACTTCTCTTATCATCTTGTAAATACCTTGAGGAGTTACCGCAGCAGATGGAAAAGTTGATAAACTTGCGTCACCTTGATATTAGCGGTACTCCTTGGTTGGGAGTGAAGCTGCAACATTTGAGCAAGTTGAAAAGCATCCGTGTGTTAGTGGGAGCTAAATTTTTTGTAGGTGACCGCAGTGGTTCGAGAATGGAAGATTTGGGTGAACTATGCAGCTTGTATGGAACTCTATCAATTCGACAGTTGGAAAATGTGGCGGATAGAAGGGAAGCTTTGAAGGCAAACCTGAGAGGAAAGGAACATATTGAAAAGTTATCATTGGAGTGGAGTGTAAGTACTGCGGACAGTTCACAAAATGAAAGAGACATACTTGATGAGCTACATCCAAATCCAAACATAACAGAACTCGAGATCAAGGGATATAGAGGGACAAATTTTCCAAATTGGCTAGCTGATCATTCATTTTCTGAGCTGGTGGAATTGTCTCTACGCAATTGCAAGGACTGTTATTCCTTGCCGGCATTAGGCCAGCTTCCTTCTCTGAAATTCCTTACGATTAGCGGGATGAGTAGAATAACAGAGGTGACTGATGAATTCTATGGTAGTTCGTCCTCCAAAAAGCCTTTTAACTCTCTTGAGCGACTTGCATTTGCAGAGATGCTGGAGTGGAAGCAGTGGCACGTACTAGGGAATGGAGAGTTTCCTACACTTCAGGATCTTTCAATTATTAATTGCCCCAAGTTGATTGGAAAGTTGCCTGAAAATCTTTCTTCTCTGACAATTTCAAAATGTCCGGAACTCAATCTGGAGACACCTATCCAACTTTCAAGTCTAAAAAGGTTTGAAGTTAAAGGTTCTCCTAAGGTTGGAGTTGTTTTTGATGATGCTGAACTGTTTTTGTCTCAACTTCAGGGAATGAAACAGTTAGTTGAATTATGGATAAGTGATTGTCAGTCTCTTACCTCCTTGCCTTTTAGGAGTCTGCCAAATACCTTGAAGGAAATAAAGATTAAGCATTGTGGGAAATTGAAATTGGAGTCATCAGTTGGTGATATGATTTCTGGAGGAAGTAACATGTTTCTGGAGAAATTGAACCTGGATGGATGTGATTCTATAAATGAGATATCACCTGAGTTGGTCCCACAAGCACGGTGTTTGAGTGTAAGCAGTTGCCACAGCCTTACCAGGCTTTTGATTCCCAACGGGATTGAAGAACTCAGAATAAATGACTTCTTTCGTACTAAATGTGAGAATGTTGAAATACTTTCGGCGTCATTGCGTACTTTGGATATTAGCAAATGCGAGAAGCTGAAGTCGCTTCCAGAACATATGAAGGAACTCCTTCCATCTCTTAAGAAACTGGAACTGTCTAAGTGTCCAGAAATAGAGTCCTTTCCTGAAGGAGGATTGCCCTTCAATTTAGAAGTCCTTAAGATCAGGAATTGCAACAAACTGGTGAATGGGCGAAAGGAGTGGGGTTTACAGAGACTCCCCTGTCTCACAGAGTTAAACATAGGCCATGATGGTAGTGACGAAGAGATTCCTGCTTCTGAAAATTGGGAGTTGCCTTCCTCTATTCGAACTCTTTGGATAAACAATCTGAAAACGTTAAGCAGCCATGTTCTCAAAAGCCTCATCTCTCTTGAATCTCTATATACTTGTAAATTACCTCAAATTCAGTCACTGTTGGAAGAAGGGCTTCCCTCGTCTCTTTCTGAGCTTATATTAAATGACCATGATGAGCTCCATTCACTACCGACCGAAGGTCTTCGACGCCTCACCTCGCTTCAACGTCTAAAGATCGAGTACTGCCATCAACTCAAATCTATTCCAGAATCAGCGTTGCCCTCCTCCCTCTCTGAGCTGACCATCAGGGATTGCTTTAATCTCCAATCTCTTCAAGTGAAAAGAAAGCCTTCCTCCCTCTCTAAGCTGGTCATCCAGTATTGCCCTAAACTCAAATCTCTTCCAGTAAAAGGGATGCCCTCTTCCATCTCTAAACTATCTATTTCTAGGTGCCCATTGCTCAAACCACTCCTAAAATTTGAGAAGGGGGATTACTGGCCAAATATTGCTCAAATTCCCACCATAGAAGTCGACGGGAAATACCTGTAGTGATTCAATCGAAGGTGCTCTAACAGATGTAAGTTATTCTTTTTCTTTTTTTTTTCTTTTCAAGTAGCTCTTTATTATTTTGTTACTTCTCTTTGTTTTTCTGTTAATTCTTTTCCTTTGTTAAAAATCTTTTTGAGCAGTGTGAAGAAGTTATGAAACAGAGGAAGCACCTTCACTTTGGGATAAATTGAATGTTAGATGACAAAAAGAAAAGGTGATAAAATCCTTATATTTGCACTGAAACATTGTAAAAAAAGATTTTGGTATTGGTATTGGTAGGAATTCACATATTTGCTCCAGAAAGTTGATAGCTTAATGTAATATTAATGAACTAATAATACACACATATATATGTCAGCCATATGCTTATTGTCTTTGGAAATTCATCTCATCATTTGCAATTCATGTATTATTGTCATATATCTCGCTCTTCATCTTGTAGATTTTTAGTTCGTGTATTGCTTGAACTTTTATCTCAATAGAAATTCATATATTCTTGTTCGTTCCCTTTTTCAGTGGGTTGAGCGAGGAGGAGATGGTTTAGAGTAATGCACATGTCCACTATTGAATGCGAAGCTATAATAGAATTCAAAGGTATCCGCGACACAAAGTTTGTCTCCTATCTATAAAAAATAGAAAAATTTGCTTCCCAATATAATTATCAGATATCAGCTTAGCAATTATTTTTATCAGGATTTGGGTAACAATATGCATTTTTGTGTGGAATTTGACAGTACTACTTCTCTTTGATCACTCTTAGAAAATATTGTGCAAAATTTTGTACAGCAGTTTCTTCCAATACCTCAGTTAAAAGAACTAGTCATTTTCTGCTGTCGATTAAATCATCCAGTGCCATCAACTATCAAAATTAAAACTGATATTTTCCCAAATTAAAATAGATCCACTTTGTTATACTAGCTCTGTGATGTTATACGACCCCGGAATTCCCATCGTCGGGATCGTGATGGCGCCTAACAGTTCACTTGCTAGGCAAGCCAACGTTAGAGCATTTTTACTTCTTTTAGCAGTTTAAACAATAACATTGATAACGAACTAAAATAACAGATATGTTCTAAGTACAAATGCGAAAAATTAAACAGCCAGAATAGGATACAGAGACGCCTATTCCGCCAACATTTGGGATTATTCTGATTCTGAGGCTGCTCCTGCTTCTTCTTGGTCTACACTTCCAAATAGGTACCTTTTACTTGATTGCCGCCAGAACGTATCCTTCCAGCTCTCTATGAATCGTAACTATTCAATTCTCTGGAACTGCCACAATGAAGCCCTCTCTTTGATGTCAATGGATCATCGACGTCTCTTTATTTTTGGTTACTTCTATTGGCTTGTTTGTTCATTCTTTTCCTATGTTAAAAGTCTTGTTGAGCAATGTGTCCATTGCAACATTGAAGCCGAGGAATCATCTTGAGGTCGAGATGAATTTAATGTTAGATGACAACAAGAAAAGGTGCTAAAATCCTTATATTTGCATTGAAACATTGTAAAAAGAAAATCCGGTATATGCAGGAATTGAGATAATTTTCTCAAAAAAATTGATAGTTCAGGTAATGAACTGGTGATCTTTTACCATGCACATATATATCATCCGGATTCTTATTGTCTTTGGAATCTTAGTAATTTAACAACTAAAAGGATAAGCACTAATTAAATAGATTGCTCTGATCTCAATTTAGCAATCTTTTTCTTTCTTTCTCAGGATTTTGATAACAATATGCAATCTATTACAACTCTTATATATAGCTGAGTGTGACGTTATGCTTACATTGCACAGTTTATACGTTGCTCTGAGTAATTAACATTCTTCTGCTCTACCAAATTCTTCAGCTTAAGTTGTTTCATTTGATTGCATTGCTTTCTGGTTTTCTTCGAAATTATCTTACCAAATCAGAAAGCGATGTTTGACAGGATGGAAATCATTTGCGACGATACAAAGTCATTTCCACATGGAATGTTTTTTCAGTTTTTAGCTGAAGTTTGCGCTCTCTATTAATTGTAGTATTCAATGTCTGGAAATGAGTCCTTTGCGGTAGCAAAAGAGAGATTGAAACAGAGGGATTATTTATTTTTAAATCTTTTGTTATCTTTTTTGTAGGCAACAATTATATAATTTATCAGCCCTTAGATCTGTTGGCAGCGCGCATAGTTGAAAGGATGTTAAATTTGCAATTTTCTGAGGTAGACGAACATAAATCAGAAAACACTAGTTAATAACTTTGCAATTTTTAACAAGTTTACATTTGTTTTGTTTCCTTAAATAGTCATTTGCAAACACTCATAATTTGCAGCAACATCCGGCGTTTAAAATTATAAGACAGATTTTCAGCAACATTGTACAGTTTGCCAATGATGAAGGTAATGGACTAGTAAGTCTATTTCTTCGGAAGTCCAAAGAAATCAAATAACTTAAAACCTCCATGGATTTTGGTATGCCTCCAATCAAGTTATTGTACCCCAAGTTTAAAATTGTCAACTATGGCCAATTCATTCAACAATCAGGAATTTCTCCTGACAAATCATTTCCCTCGAGTTTTAAGAACATCAATTCGTAGGATCCGTTCTTATTTGTTTCACACAAGAAGTGAAATAAACCTCTTGAAAAGGAATTGTTGGAGAGGTCTAGCGCATTTACATGCAGTGAAATCTGCGGCAGCGGACTAGTGAAATTGTTGGAACCCAATAACATCAACCAATTATAATTTTCTGTTGAGATGGTTGGAACCACATCCACAAAGTGGTTGTGTGAAAGATCGAGAAGCGAAATTTGAGAAGATAAGTTCCAAAACCAAGTTGGAACCTCACCTTGTATTCCACCATTTGATATGTCCACACCATTTATTTTCTTTTGAGTTTGGAGCCACATGGGAAACAGAGGACCTATATTCCATCCGCCTATTCCAATTTCTATGGCTTGGAAAGGTGGAATCCACTTCTGACTCACTTTTAAAGTCAGATTATTGTTAGATGCATAGAAATACCTTAATTGTGTCCAGTTGGTGAAATGACTTTCTGTTACAACACCTTCCAACCTATTGTTAGAGATGTCAAACCATTCTAGCATTGGGAGTTGGCTAACACTTTCTGGGAGTGTTCCAGTCAGTTTAGTGTTTTCAAGATTCAATTCCATCAAAGAAGAACTATTGAACAATTCAAATACTTCTCCCACGAATAGATTTCCTGAGAGAAAAAGCGAACGTAATTTCGACAACTTTCCAATTACATTTGGTAATTTTCCAGAAAGCATATTTCTAGAAAGGTCAATGCTAGTTATTGAGCTCAAATTTGAAATCGCATTTGAAACTACTCCCTCAATATTTTTTTCAGACAGTATAAGTGATTCCAAATCTTTGCATTGATAGATCCAATTCGGGATAGTGGAGTTGAGCTTGTTGTATGTAAGATCAAGATTTTTAAGTTTTGTTACGTTTCCGGCCTCACGCGGCATCTCACTCTCAATACCACTATCACTAAGCTTTAAATTTTCAAGATTATTAAGATCAAACAACCATCTGGGTAAAGGACAATTGAAAAAGTTGCTACTTGCCCCGAAGCTCGTGAGAGAAGTAAAGTTAACGGGACCTTCAAGAAAAGGGCCAATTAAATTACTACGACTCAAATCAAGAGAAACAAGACTAGGGAGACTGAAAACCCATTTGGGAATAGAAGAACTAAAGTTATTCCAAGAAAGGTCAAGTGTTTCAAGTGAAGAAAAATTATGATGAAGTAAATGTGGTATATGATGAAGACTGCAATTATACAAACGAAGATCAACAAGAGAAGGAAGCATGTTAATGACCTGTAGCCAGTTAGTTGCATTGCTGAGATCCACACTAGAAATATTCAAGTTTTCAAGATTGAAAAGACTTGGCAGCCACTCAAAGTTATTGATCCTTAGATCATAGCTTGGTTCGTACAAATCACAGCCTATGTGTAGCTCAATGACATGACGAGTCGGATTGCGACACACAACCCCATCTCATTCGCAACAATCTTTTCCAACAATCCAAGAGGAGAGAGACTCTAAGGGATCATATATTTATTTCTTCAGACTCTCCAATGCTTGTTGCTCATTTTCTCTGCAAATTCCTACACTAACACTAAACTTAGCAATTGTCAAAATGAAAAACAAGAAAAAACAGAATGTTTTTGATAACACCTTCATGATGTGCAAAGGAATATAATTGAAAAGTGTATATCAAATAGGTGTTTGCCGCAGTTCGTTGTTCTATTATTTAATAAGTTGTATAACCCATACACACTGTGACTTCCATGTTCTGGCACGAAGTTTCAAATAGTCAAACCGTACTATTTTCCCAATTTGGAGCTCCTTTTTCGAACAATCACCGCTTCATGCCATCACCACCCAGCTCTCCATAAGCAAGTGAGATAGAAAGTGAGTTCATTTGCTTCTCCGGATGCCGTCGTGTCGTCTAATTATATACGCTTTGTGGTGTAAAATATTAATACATACATCAAATTTTACCCGAACGAACGGGTGTTGTGCCACCCCCTGTGCTCTTCATAAATCCGCCCCTGCCGACATAACACCGTCCTAGTTGATCATTTTCTTTAGCTCCTTTTAGTTTGTAGTGATCATTTTATAAATTCTTTAATTGGAGGAAAAATTACCTTTTTCTTTTTAGTAAATAAAATTACCCTTACTTGGAGGTAATTCTTTAGTTAATTCCATGAAAAATAATGATCTCTCAACTCTAAAGAGATTAAAATGTAAAATATTTTGTAAGTGTTTGCGGCATAAGTTATTTTCGATTGAAATTTGGTTATTGAGTAAACCATAATTTTCATATATATATATGACTCTGAGAGGGAGGTCAGACGATATGCTCATGGCTTAATCGTGAATAACATCTGAAAAGGATCTAAATACCTTTATATTGTAGTTGGATTGAGTCTAAATTTGCTCAAATTTGGACGAGAATATAAATTTGATGATGTTAAGTAATTTTGGTGCAACTTTTGTTTTCGCAGTATGTTGTGATAATATTTTTTATTGGCTTTGCATCAATGCCAATCACTACTCGGTCCAATTATTATTTCCTGAGTTGGTGATAATAATGATTTTTAAAGTGCATGCATTTTCTGATCAAAGAAGCTTTGAACTCATCTCTATTCAACAAAGAAATTTCACGCATGAACTCTTCTCGAGCTCGGGGATTAGAATCTTTTATCGATAAAATGCAAAAATATTTTGCAAAATATACTAGCTAAGTAGCAGAATAACAATTTAAAGATTTGGTTTGAAAATTCCTCTTAAGAGTGATTTAGATCGATTACAATATATGTATTAACTTTACTTTTGCGTATTGAGCCATATTTGGGGAAAGTTAACTAATAAAATGCTAATCCAATATGTTAAAACATTATTAACATAATACGAGTATGTCAATCTTATATGTACTTTCTAATATTAATTTGGTATAGAATATAGATTGTCGCAAAAAGATTAAAATAACCTTCAAACTAAATCATATAAAATTACACATTATGGCTGCAAACAATTAACATATTAGAAGAAATTTTTAACTATATATGCAAAATAATTTTAGAAAAACTCAAGACCAAATGATAACTATATATGGATTTTTTCTTAACATAAAAGAGAAGTTGGAAGGGACCACTAAAACATTGGAGGAGTTGGAAAAGCAAATTGGTAGGCTTGGCCTAAAGGACTATCTTGTTTCTGTTAGACTTTGGTTGACCGTTTATTGTCTGTTGATGCTGATGGAAAAACATATAGTGTAATTCCTATTGTTGGAATGGCGGGGATTGGCAAGACAACACTTGCTAAAACTGTGTACAATAACGAGAAGTTGAAAGATCATTTTGATTTGAAGGCTTGGTTCTGTGTGTCTGAACCATACGATGCTTCTAAGAATAACAAAAGGATTACTTGAAGAAATTGATTCATCCAACTTGATGGTTGATAACAATCTTAATCAGCTTCAAATCAAATTGAAGGAAAGCTTAAAAGGAAAAAAGTTTCTTAATGTTTTAGATGATATTTGGAATGACAAGTACACCGAGTGGGATAACTTGAGAATTCCTTTTGCACAAGGCGAAATTGGAAGTAAGATCATTGTGACGACACATAACGAGAATGTTTCCAAGATGATGGGTAGTCGGCTAATTATGATGGGGACTCTTTCTAGTGAATTCTCATGGCCTTTATTCAAAAGACATGAATTTGAAAATAGAGATCCCAAGGAACATCCAGAACTTGAATGTCACGACCCAATTCCGCAGTCGTGGAATCAAGCAAGCAACCCATTTTATCTAAGCTAAATGTAATTATCAAATAAATATCCTTCTTAACAAGTCTGTGGTTAATAATAATAATAAATCAGAATTTGAAAATAATTTTATGAAAATCAAAACCCTAATCCTACAAACTCCGGATCCAGTGTCACACAGTCATGAGCTGCTAGTACTTAATACAACCAAAAAGAAATGATCAACATAGTCTGAAAATAAATACGACGGTAGCAAAGGAAGAGAAGACGAGGTCACAGTCGCCAGCTGCTACCTCCTCAACTCTGATGAAACTGCTGCTACTCACTGACCAGAGCTGAATCCCGCTGTACCTGGATCTGCACACAAGGTGCAGGGGGTAACGTGAGTATACCAACTCAGTAGTAACAAAACCAAACTACAGGCTGAGAGGTAGTGACGAACTAAACCTCCGATAATTCGAACAACATTATATAACTTGGACATGACAGTAATATATCAGAAAAATAAACACGATGCATAAATATATGTCAGTAACCCTGCATACTAGCATGAATTCATATAGAATCAAGAATGATGTGTACTCAGTAATCAAACTCTCATTAGGTGGTCCACTCAGTACTAGACTACGGCCTTCCGGCCCAGGGAAAGTCCATCCCGGATATTACATAAACACAAGTGACACAGTCACCTATTACTGAGTAAAAAGGTCGATCTATCCCTCACGGAGAAGATCCATCTCCGGAACATAAGCCCCACGGAGAAGGTCCATCTCCGGAACATAGTACTCGGACAAGATCCATGTCCAGGTAAGATCCATGCCTCAATATCTGTGCGCTCACTATGGGTGTAAAGACTCCGGAGGGGCTCCTATCAGCCCAAGTGCTATACCAAGCCAACTAAGGCATGATTCCAGGGTCACTGCGATGTGCAGTCCGACCTCATAACTGTCTCAAAACTAGGCTTCAAGCCTCACTCAGTCAGTACCTTCCAGTCTCACTCACAATGCTCTAACATATGAAAATCAGCCCAAACCAATGATAATATAGAATAAACTAGCAACTTATGAGACAGAGGCATGAAACATATACTGTAACATGACTGAGTACATGAAAACAAAATCATAAATGGAGACAGCAATAATTGACCGTTCCAGTCTGAACATATCGGCGTGAAGCCTTAACGTTCATACTTAGCATGATTTCTATTGCGTTCAAGGTAAATGCAACCTTTACACTACAAATATCAACCTGAGATAACCACTAGACAGTGCCATGGGATGAGCCAGGCTACAAATATTCGGTATACGCCCGCATGCCCGTCGCTTGGCAAGTGCATCACCTTAATTAACACCAAATATCAGATAATTTGGGGTTTCGAACCCTCAGTTCCAAGTTTGGAAGCGTTACTTACCTCAAAACCGGCTAATATACTACTCTGCAATGCCCTTGCCTCTAAATTTGGCGTCTGAGTGCTCCAAATCTACCAACAATCAGTTGTATATCATTATAATATGTTAAGGAACTAATCCCAATTGAAATGTATCAAAAATACTCAAAAATCCTGAAATTGGTCAAACCCGACCCCCGGGCCCACGTCCCGAAACTCAGAAATTTTATACAAAACTGTTCTCCATCATCTCACGAGTCCGTACATATAAAGAACACTAAATTTGGAGTCCAAATGACTCCTCAAATCCCCATTTTAAAGGCTCTTAATCCCAAGCCCTAATTACCCAATTTGCACTGATTTTTCCCTAATTTTCCACTATAAATCTGACCTTTAATCACCTATAAACGAGTTTAGAATCCAAAAACCTTACCTCAATGAAGAACTATCGAATTCCCTCTTCAAAACCCTTCCAAAAGCTTCAAACCCGGAGGAAATATTGAAAAAGATGGCTAAAATTCGCGAAGGCACGCTTTTATACTTTCTGTCCAGTGATTCCGCACCTGCGACCACTTACTCGCACCTGCAGAACTGTACATGCGGATCCCAGGTGCACACCTGCAGAAAGCCCCAAGGACCTCAAATCCCGCACCTGCGATTGACCTCCCGCACCTGCGGCCTCGCAGGTGCGGCAATTAACTCGCACCTACGGAATCCTCTCACTCAGCCAGACTTCCGCACCTGCGGTGCCACATGCTCTCCTGCGGAACCGTACCTGTGGCTCCCTATCCGCAAGTGCGAAAACACCAGCAACATCAGCAGTATCAAAACCATTCCAAACTCCTCGTGAACCACCCGAAACCATCCCGAGCCCCTCGAGACCCCAACCAAACATACCAACACATCATATATGATCTTTCAGACTTAGTCGAGCCTTAGAAACATCAAACACAACATCAAAACCCCAAAAACACATCGAATTCAAGCATATCCGAAACTACCCAAAACAACTCCGATTGACCTGAAATTTTGCAGACATATCCAAAATGACATTACGAACCTATTCCAACTGTCGGAATTCCATTCTACCCCCAATAGCCTATTTTCCACTGCCAACCGGAAATCGCCAAAAACTAACTTTCGCCAATTCAAGCCTAATTCTACACCGGACATCACAAAAATATTTCGAACACACTCCTAAGTCCCAAATCACCTCACGAAGCTATCCAAGCCATAAAATCCGCATTCCGAGGTCATTTCCCAATAAGTCAACTCTCAGTTGACTTCTCTCATTATAAGGCTATCTTTAAAGGCTAAATGACTGAACTCTCACTACAACCCTTCGATTTCAAGCCTATCGACTCTAACACATCAATAACAGAATAACCAACCTATGAAAAGTCAATAACAGGAATTATAATGCAGGTTCTACGTAACGACGGACCGGGTCGTTACATTCTCCCCCTCTTAAACAAACATTCATCATCGAACGGGTCTAGAAACATACTTGGAGTCTCAAAAAAGTGAGGATATCTGCTCTGCATCTTCCGCTCGGTCTCCCAAGTAGCCTCCTCCACTGGCTGACCTCTTCACTGCACCTTCACTGAAGCTATCTCCTTTGACCTCAACTTTCTGACCTCGCGAGCCAAAATAGCCACTGGCTCCACCTCATAAGACATATCATCCTCGAGCGGAATTGTGCTAAAGTCTAGCACATGAGACGGGTCACCAACATATTTTCTGAGCATCGACGCATGAAATATCGGATGAACACTCGATAGACTCGGTGGCAAGGCAAGTCTATAAGCCACCTCTCCAACCTTCTGAAGCACCTCGAAAGGACCAATAAACCGCGGACTTAGCTTTCCTCTCCTTCCTAACCTCATAACACCCTCCATGGTTGATACCTTCAGCAGTACCTTATCCCCTTCCATAAAAGACACATCCTGAACCTTCCAGTCCGCATAACTCTTCTATCTAGACTGCGCCGTGCGAAGTCTCTCCTGAATCAACTTCACCTTCTCCAACGTATTCTGAACCAAATTTGTGCCCAATAAGCCTCACCAAGCTCGAACCAACCAACCGGAGATCTACACCTCCTACCATATAAAGCCTCATACGAGACCATCTGAATACTGGACTGATAGCTGTTGTTATATGCAAACTCCGCTAGTGGCGGGAACTGATCCCATGAACCACCAAAATCAATCACATAAGCCCGTAACATGTCCTCCAAAATCTGAATAGTCCTTTTCGACTGCCCGTCGGTCTAAGGATGAAATGTAGTGCTCAACTCTACCTCAGTACCCATACCTCTATGTACGACCCTCCAAAATTGAGATGTGAACTGAGTACTTCTATCAGAAATGATAGAAACCGGAACTCCATGCAATCGGACAATCTCCTTAATGTAAATACCAGCTAACCGCTATGAAGTATAAGAAGTGCTGACAGGAATGAAGTGCGCGGACTTGGTCAATCTATCTACAATGACCCAAATAGCATCAAAACCCTTCGAAGTTCGTGGAAGCCCAACTACAAAGTCCATGGTAATCCGCTCCCACTTCCACTCCGGAATATCTAACCTCTGAAGTAATCCACCTGGTCTCTGGTGCTCATAATTGACCTACTAGCAGTTGAGACACCGTGCTACATACTCAACAATATCTCTCTTCATCCGCCTCCACCAATACTGTTGTCTCAGATTCTGGTACATCTTCGCGGTGCCCGAATGAATAGAATACCGCGAACTGTGAGTCTCTGGTAATATCAACTCTCGAATACCATCCACATTGGGCACGCAAATACGGCCCTACATCCTCATAACTCCGTCGTCCCCAATAGTCACATCCCGGGCACCACCCCGACGAACTTTATCCTGAAGAACTAACAAGTGGCGGTCATAATACTGTCGTGCCTTAATCTGATCAAATAAAGAGGACCGGGAAGCCATGCTAGCTACCATCCGCGGAGGGTCTGAAAAGTCCAACCTCACCAACTGTCCCGCTAAATCCTAAACATAAAGTGTTAATGGTCGCTCTGCTGCTGAAAGGTAACCTAGGCTCCCCAAACTCTCGGTTCTGCGACTCAAGGCATCGGCCACTACATTGGCCTTCCCCGGGTGATACAAAATAGTTAAGTCATAGTCCTTAAGAAGCTCTAACCATCTCCTCTACCGCAAATTCAAGTCCTTCTGCCTTAGCAGATACTACAAGCTACGATGATCAGTGAAAATCTCACACTGTACCCCATACAAGTAACGCCGCCAAATCTTTAAGGTATGAACAATGGCAGCTAACTCAAGATCGTGCACTGGATAATTCTTCTCGTGCACCTTCAACTTTCTAGACGCGTAGGCAATCACCCTACCGTCCTGCATCAAAACTGCTCCAAATCCAACTCTAGAAGCATCACAATAGACTGTGTAAGAACCCGAACCCGTAGGCAATACCAATACCAGAGTTGTAGTCAATGCTGACTTAAGATTCTGAAAGCTCTCCTCACACTCATCGGACCATCTGAATGGAGCACCCTTCTGGGTCAATCTGGTCAAAGGTGAAGCAATAGAAGAAAATCCCTCCACAAAGCGACGGTAATAACCCGCCAAACCCAGGAAACTCCTAATCTCTGTAGCTGAGGACGGTCTGGGCCAACTCTGCACCGCCTCTATCTTCTTCGGGTCNAAGCTACCAAACCAAGCCAAAACTCACATTTGTAGATCTTTTCATAAATCTTCTCTTCCCTCAATCTATGCAACACAACCCTCAAATGCTGAGCGGGCTCCTCCTGGCTACGAGAGTACACCGGGATGTCATCAATGAACACAATAACGAATGAATCAAGGTAAGGCTGAAACACGTTGTTCATCAAATGCATGAACACGACTGGGGCATTGGTCAGCCCAAAAGACATAACCAGAAACTCATAGTGGCCGTATCTAGTCCTAAAAGCAGTCTTTGGATATCATAATCCCGAATCTTCAGCTGATGGTACCCAGACCTCAAGTCGATCTTGGAGAACACCCTAGCTCCCTGAAGCTGATCAAACAAGTCATCAATACGGGGAAAAGGATATCGGTTCTTCACCGTAACCTTGTTCAGATGCCTATAGTTAATGCACATACGCATGGATCCATCCTTCTTCTTTACGAACAACACCGGTGCACCCCAAGGCGACACACTAGGCCTAATGAACCCCTTATCTAGGAGTTCCTGAAGTTATTCCTTCAACTCTGCTGGGGCCATGCGGTAAGGGGAAATAAAGATAGGCGGGGTCTCAGGCAAAAAGTCAATACCAAAATCAATGTCCCTGTCAGGTGGCATGCTTGGCAGGTCTGCTGGGAAAACGTCCGGGAACTCACGGACCATAGGAACAGAATCAATGGAAGGATTCTCGCTACTAACATCCCTCACAAACGCCAGATAAGACTCACACCCCTTCCCAATCATACGCTGAGCCTTCAGAAAGGAAATCACCCTGCTAGGCACATACTCCACCGAACCTCTCCACTCAATCCTCGGCAATCCGGGCATCGCTAAGGTCACGGTCTTGGCTTGATAGTCGAGAACAGCATGGCATGGAGATAGCCAATCCATGCCCAAAATCACATCGAAGTCAACCATGCTAAGCAATAATAGATCTTCCCGTGTCTCCCGACCCCCAATAGATATAATACAAGACCGGTACACCCGGTCTACCATAACAGTATCCGCCACCGGAGTCGACACATGAACAGCTGAAAACAAAGACTCACAGACGTATCCAAGAAATGTGCAAAGTATAAAGAAACATATGAATACATAGAACCAGGATCAAATAATACTGCAGCATCCTGGTGACAGACTGAGATAATACCTGTAATCACTGTACCTGAAGCTATGGCATCTGGTCTACCCGGAAGTGCATAGAAACAGGCATGCCCTCCACCTGGCTGACCTCCCCCTCTGGAGCGGCCTCTGACTGACTGACCTCTACCCCTAGTTTCCTAAGCGGGTGATGTAGAAACTGGTGCTGAAGCTGGAGGTTGGCTCATGTGCTGAGATGAACTACCAGAAAGGTGGGGACAATACCTCTTGATGTGACCCGGATCCCCACACTCGAAGCAACCCCTCCCAGCAAATGACGATGGGGACTAAAGGGAACCCCTGGAACCATAGTAGCTGCTAGAAGAACCATGTGCTGAGAAACCCTGAACTTATGGTGGCCGGGATGAGCTCTAGGCTAGAAGTGCACTAAATAAGGAACGACCCGGATAAGAGCAATGGGGACCGTGTCCTGATGAAGCACCACTGTAAGCTGAACGAGCTGGCTGAGGGGGCCTGAATGGTCTGCCTTTGTTGTGATGAGACTGACCTCCTGAGTGATCACAACTATAATTACCAGAACCTCCAGGCCTCTTGGACTCTCTGTCAACACGCTCCTGGCGGCGCACTGACTCAATCTCCCTGGCTATGTCAACTACTTCTTCAAAAGAAGCACCGGATACCCTCTCCCTGGTCAGAAAAATTCGTAGCTGATACGC
Source organism: Nicotiana knightiana (assembly GCA_005239525.1). NCBI lineage: Eukaryota > Viridiplantae > Streptophyta > Magnoliopsida > Solanales > Solanaceae > Nicotiana > Nicotiana knightiana. Next base: position 44,070 of record ML401917.1, read on the forward strand.
GAGACCATCAACAAATCTCTGAAACCTCTCTCTGTCTGTGGAAACTAGCCAGATGGCGTGACGGGCCAACTCAGAGAACCTCATCTCATACTGCGTCACGGTCATGTCTCCCTGACGCAACTGCTCGAACTCTCTGCTCAGCTCCTCTCTGCGAGACTGTGGTATATACTTCTCCAGAAAGAGAAGGATAACTGGTGCAATATAAGGGGCGATGCATCAGCGGGTCTACGCCTCTCATAGGCCTCCCACCAAGCAAGTGCAGATCCTGAAAACTGGAATGTAGTGAATGGAACCCCACTTGCCTCTAGTATCCCTGCAGTACGTAGTATCCTCTGACACTTGTCCAAGAAGGCCTGAGCATCCTCGCCCTCTGTAACAATAAAAGTCGGAGGCTGGAGTCTGCTGAACCTCTCCAACCTACGCTGCTCATCATCAGCTAAAGCTGGGACCACATAATCTTGTACCGGAGCAATCTGCTGCACTGGGGCTGCCCCAGGTGTCTAAAGTCCCTGGGTGACCTGCTCAGGTGTCCGGGCAGCTGAAGTCTGGATGCCTCCCCCGGCCTGAGAATTAGTAGCAGTAGTGGACATAGCGACGGCATGTGTCAAGCTGGTGCACACCGTCAAAATCTGGGCTAGGGTCTCCTGAAGACCCGGAATCACAATGGGCACTGCTGGTGCCTGAGTTTGCCCCGCTGGAATCTTAGCTGCAGGGACTTGCTCTTGGGCAATGGGAGGGTCCACAGGTGCTGCCCCGGTTGCACCCCTCCCTCTGCCACGGCCTCGACCATGGCCTCGACCTCGGGCTGGTCCTGCTGGTGTCTAGTCACCACTATTGGTAGCACGAGTCCTCACCATCTGTGAGAGAATGAAAATAATAGAAGTTTAGTTTCAGAGTTCAACAGAGTCGCACGACAGAATTCAAAGATGTGGGACTTTCCTAAGGGTTCTATAGCCTGTCGAAGATAAGTGCAGACGTCTCCGTGCCGATCCGCAAGACTCTACTAAACTTGCTCATGACTGGTGAGACCCATTTAACCTAGAGCTCTGATACCAACTTGTCACGGCCCAATTCCGGAGTCGTGATGACGCCTGTCGTGGAACCAGGCAAGCCACCCATTTTTATCTAAGCTAAATGGAATTACCAAATAAATATCCTTCTTAACAAGTCTGTGATTAATAATAATAATAAATCGGAATTTGAAAACAATTTTATGAAAATCAAAACCCAAATCCTACAAACCTCGGATCCAGTGTCACACAGTCATGAGTTGCTAGTACTTAATACAACCAAAAATAAATAATCAACATAGTCTGAAAATAAATACGATGATAGGAAAGGAAGAGAAGACGAGGACACGGCCGCCAGCTGCTACCTCGTCAACTCTAATGAAACTGTTGCTAGTCACTGACCAGATCTGAATTCCGTTGTACCTGGATCTTCACACAAGGTGCAGGGGGTAACGTGAGTACATGTCACGACCCCAAATCCTAACCGGTCGTGATGTCGCCTATCGTGGAACTAGGCTACCGACTACCGCGTGTTCACAATTTCTTTTGAAAATCCCATTTAAGTTTCAAGAAGTTCATAACAGTATACAGAAAGTTCTTAATATAATAGGCAAATTTTATATACAGTGCTGCCATCCCCAAAACCCGGAGCCAACATGTCAAGACCATCTAGTAAAATAAGCCAAAATAAAGTATTAAGATACAAAACTCCAAATCAAAGATAAATACAATAGGAAGGGAAAGCAGAGATGCTGCGAACTCTGAGCAGCTACCTCTATATCCCCACGATCCGGCTCCGCTGCGATTTCCCTTCAATCCCCTCTTAAAAGCTCTCAAATTCGCATGCAACTTTGGATGAAATAAGAACCAATTTTGCATCCCAGCCTTCTAAACATTCTGCCCAGCTGAAATAATTCCTTCACTGCGGTCGGAAACTTCGGCACGTGATCGCGATGAACAAACTTGCTGCCCCATCAATTTACCTTACGCGATCGCAGAAAACCTCATGCGATCGCGATTCATCAAGACTTAAACCCACGCGATCGCAAACCATTTCACGTGATCGCGATTAACAAAAATCCTGCCTCACCAACTAACCCTACGCGATTGTAAACATCCTCACGCGATCGCGTAGAAGGAAACCAGAACCTTACACCAGCAGCAATCTGCCCAGATTTCAAGCCAAAAGTTGGTCCGTTAACCGTCCGAAACACACACGAGGACCTTGGGATCTCAACCAACATACCAACATACCCCATAACATCATTCAAACTTAGTCGATCCTTCGAAACCCCAAAAACAACACGAAAACACCAAATTTACATCAAATTCAAGCCTAAGAACTTTTAAACTTCTAAATTTGCCAACTACGCCGAAACCAACCAAAACACCTCCGATTAACCTGAAATTTTGCAAACATATCCAAAATGACATTACGGACCTGTTCCAACTTTCAAAATTCCATTCCGACCTCGATAGCTTAATTTCCACTGCTGACTGGAAATCGCCAAAAACTAACTTTCGCCAATTCAAGCCTAATTCTACACCGGACATCACAAAAATATTCCGAACACACTCCTAAGTCCCAAATCACCTAACGAAGCTACTCGAGCCATAAAATCTGCATTCCGAGGTCGTTTACCAATAAGTCAACTCTCAGTTGACTTTCTCAACTATTAGGCTACTTTAAAAGGCTAAATGCCTAAACTCTCATTATAACCACTCCGGACCCAAACCAACTGACCCAATACATCAAAAATAAGAAAGCGATACATAACAAATGCAGAAATAGGGGAAATGGGGTAAATCTCACGGAACGACCAGTCGGGTCATTACATTCTCCCCCGATACTCTCTCTCTAATGAAGCACCCGATACTCTCTCTCGAGTCATAAACAACCAAAGCTGATAAGAAAGACCATCAACGAACCTCCTCACCCTCTCCCTATCAGTAGGGATAATCTCAGAAGCATGCCTAGCCAACTCGGAAAATCTCATCTCGTACTGAGTGACTGATAGCTCTCCCTAGCGCAGCTGCTCAAACTGCCTACGCCGCTCCTCTCATTGGGATTGAGGAACATACTTCTCCAAAAAGATCTCGGAGACTGCTGCCAGGTAAGAGATGCTGAACCAACCGGTGTACGCCTCTCGAAAGACTCCCACCAAGTAAAGGCAACACCATCAAACTAAAAGGTAACAAACGAGACCCCACTGGTCTCCAGAATACCTGCGGTGCGCAGTATCCTCTGGAACCTATCTAGAAATCCTTGGGCATCCTCGCCCTCTGTACCACTGAAAGTAGGAGGCTGAAGTCTGCTAAATCTCTCCAACCTGCGCTGCTCGTCCTCAGGCATAGCAGGGACCACATAATCCTGAACCGGAGCAGCTGGCTTAGCTGGGGCTGCCCCCGGTGCCTGAATACCCTGTACAGCCTGCTCAGGTGCCCGGGAAGCTGGAGTCTGATTGCCTCCCCCCGCCTGATCTGTGGTGGCAGGAGAAGACATGGCAACAGCCTGAGCCAAACTGGTGCATACTGACAATATCTAAGACAGGGCCTCCTGAAGACCCGGAATAACCATAGGCACTGCTGGTGCCTGAGCCTGTCCCGCTGGGATACCATCGGCGGGAACCTGATCATGATCGGTAAGGGGATCCTGTACTGGCCCGGCTGCTGCGCGGGCTGGCCCCTACCTCTACCACGACCTCGACCTCTTGCTGGTCTAGCCGGTGACTGGTCATTCTGATCGGTATGGCGTGTCCTCACCATCTGTGAGACAACGAAACAACGTAAGTTCAGATTTCGAGAATCAATAGATCAGCACGAAAGAGTTCAAGAAAGATAGAATGTTTCCTAAAAGTTTGGCAGCCTCTCGAAGATAAGTACAGACGTCTCCGTACCGATCCGCAAGACTCTACTAAACCTGCTCATGATCGTTGAGTCTTATGAAACCTAGAGCTCTGATACCAAGCTGTCACGACCCCAAATCCTAACCGGCCGTGATGGCGCCTATCGTGGAACTAGGCTAGCCGACTACCGCGTGTTCACAATTTCTTTTGAAAATCCCATTTAAGTTTCAAGCAGTTCATAACAATATACAGAAAGTTCTTAATATAATAGGCAATTTTTATATTCAGTACTGCCATCCCCAAAACCCAGAGCCAACATGTCATGAGCATCTAGTGAAATAAGCCAAAATAAAGTATTAAGATACAAAACTTTGAATCAAAGATAAATACAATAGGAGGGGAAAGCAGAGATGCTGCGAATGCTGAGAAGCTACCTCTATATCCCCACGATCCGGCTCCGCTGCGATATATATATGAGCTAATGCTCGATCTCTGCTCCTGAATCTACACACAGAGGTGCAGGGAGTAATGGGAGTACGCCAACTCAGTAGTAATTGAGATAAATCAGGTCTAAGTAGCAAGGAATCACATAAAATCAATGTCACAATATACACATCCTTACTTTCCAATAGTATACATAAATATGCGAAATCATCATGCCTTCGAAATCAACTTCATAAAAGTTCTTAAAACGATGCACATTTTTAGTAACTTTAAAACAAAGATTTGGTATGCAATGAATGTAGTGAATTCATAAGTAGCCCCTCGGGCGAAAACATGTTTCATAAACAGCCCCTCGGGCATTTCCTCACAATCCCTCAGCACCTCACAATCACTCAGCACCTCACAGTCACTCAAGCCTCCCAATCACTC
>ML401917.1:48933-59939 GCA_005239525.1 Nicotiana knightiana
ACCCGAAAACATCATTTTAATGCTCATGTAGTGTAAATCAGGCTGAGTTTCAAATAAAACAGTATGCACAATGACGCTGAGTAAAACCATCAACAGGTAGTGAGGAAAACAGCAGTAAAGCACCCTCAAAGGGTCTAAACAGATCGGCAGGAGGCCCCAAACACGGCTTATAGCCCAAATATTTCACAAATCTTTAGAACATGATTTAACATAAGATTTTGAGTAAATATGAAACTCATTAGTCGCCGCGGAGAGGACCTTGTCCAATCCAAAAATCAGTACGTGCCACATGTTTGTCATCCGACATGTGCGCCATTCCAAATTCAGTGAGAAAATAATGCAGTCCGGGGTTCCATACCCTCAGGACAAAATTTAAGACCATTACCTACCTCTACCGGGCCGCGACGCTAGTCCGCTATGCCTTTTCCCCTCAAATTGGCTCCCGATTGCTCCGAATCTAGCCAAAAACTAGATAACATCATCAAAATATACTCACGGAGCGCAACCCAATAAAAAATCATCAAATTTAAACAAAATCTCGAAATTCGGCCAAACCCGAGTCCCGGGCCCACATCTCAGAATCCGAAATTTTTTACATCATTAGAACCCTCGTCCTCTCCCGATTCTAGACATACCAAGAACACCAAAATCGGACCACAATTGCCCACTCAAATCCTCAAAAGAAAAATCAATTCTCATGGACCCTTCTTCCCCAATCTTAACTAAATTTCCAGAAAATTTTGTGGCTTAATCACTTAGGAATTGACATAGAATCATGTTATGAAGTTGGAATTCTTACCTCCAGATGATTTCCCTTGATTTCCCTTCAATCCCCTCTCAAAAGCTCTCAAATTCGCATGCAACTTTGGATGAAATAAGAACCAATTTTGCAGCCCAGCCTTTTAAACATTCTGTCCAACTGAAATAATTCCTTCACTGTGATCGCAAACTTCGGCACGCGATCGCGATGAACAAACTAGCTGCCCCATCAATTTACCTTACGCGATCGCAGAAAAACTCACGCGATCGCGATTCATCAAGACTTAAACCCACGCGATCGCAAACCATTTCACGCGATCGCGATTAACAAAAATCCTGCCTCACCAATTAACCTTACGCGATCGCAAACATCCTCACGCGATCGTGTAGAAGGAAACCAGAACCTTACACCAACAACAATCTGCCCAGATTTCAAGCCAAAAGTTGGTCCGTTAACCGTCCGTAACACACCCGAGGCCTTCGGGACCTCAACCAAACATACCAACATACCCCATAACATCATTCAAACTTAGTCGAGCCTTCGAAACACCAAAAACAACACGAAAACGCCAAATTTACATCAAATTCAAGCCTAAGAACTTTTAAACTTCTAAATTCGCCAACTACGCCGAAACCAACCAAAACACCTCCGATTAACCTGAAATTTTGCAGACATATCCAAAATGACATTACAGACCTGTTCCAACTTTCAGAATTCTATTCCGACCTCGATAGCTTAATTTCCACTGCCGACTGGAAATCGCCAAAAACTAACTTTGGTCAATTCAAGCCTAATTCTACACCGGACATCACAAAAATATTCCGAACACACTCCTAAGTCCCAAATCACCTAATGAAGCTACTCGAGCCATAAAATCTGCATTCCGAGGTCGTTTTCCAATAAGTCAACTCTCAGTTGACTTTCTCAACTATTAGGCTACTTTAAAAGGCTAAATGCCTAAACTCTCATTATAACCACTCCAGACCCAAACCAACTGACCCAATACATCAAAAATAAGAAAGCGATACATAACAAATGCAGAAATAGGGGAAATGGGGTAAATCTCACGGAACGACCAGTCGGGTCGTTACAGTACACCAACTCAGTAGTAACGAAACCAAACTACGGGCTGAGAGGTAGTGACGGACTAAACCTCCGATAATTCGAACAACAGTATATACAACTTGGACATGACAGCAATATATCAGAAAAATAAACACGATGCATCAATATGTTTGTAACCCTGCATACTAGCATGAATTCATATAGAATCGAGAATGATGTGTACTCAGTAATCAAACTCTCATAAGGTGGTCCACTCAGTACTAGACTACGGCCTTCCGACCCAGGGAAAGTCCATCCCGAATATTACATAAACACAAGTGACACAGTCACCTATTGCTGAGTAAAAAGGTCAATCCAGCCCCCACGGAGAAGGTCTATCTCCGGAACGTAAGCCCCACGGAGAAGGTCCATCTCCGGAACATATTACTCGGACAAGATCCATGTCCAGGGAAGATCCATTCCTCAATATCTGTGCGCTCACTGGGGGTGTAAAGACTCTGGAGTGGCTCCTATCAGCCCAAGCGCTATATTAAACCAACGAAGGCATGATTCCAGGGTCGTTGGGGTGTGCAGTCCGACCTTATAACTGTCTCAAAACCAGGCATCAAGCCTCACTCAGTCAGTACCTTCCAGTCTTACTCACAATGCTCTAACATATGAAAATCAGTCCAAACCAATGATAATATAGAATAAACTAGCAACTTACGAGACAGAGGCATGAAACATATACTGTAACAAGACTGAGTACATGAAAACAAGAATCATAAATAGAGACAGCAATAATCGACCGTTCCAGTCTGAACATATCGGCGTGAAGCCTTAACGTTTATACTTAGCATGATTTCTATTGCGTTCAAGGTAAATGCAACCTTCACAGTACAATATCAACCTGAGATAACCATTAGACAGTGCCATGGGATGAGCCCGGCTACAAATATTCGGTATACGCCCGCATGCCCGTCACTTGGCAAGTGCGTCACCTTAATTAACATCAAATATCAGATAATTTGGGGTTTCAAACCCTCAGTTCCAAGTTTGGAAGAGTTACTTACCTCAAAACCGGTTAATATACTACTCCGCAGTGCCCTTGCCTCGAAATTCGGCCTTCGAGTGCTCCAAATCTACCAACAATCAGATGTATATCATTATAATATGCTAAGGAACTAATCCCAATCGAAATGTATCAAAAATACTCAAAAATCCCGAAATTGGTCAAACCCGACCCCGGGCCCACGTCCCGAAACTCAGAAAGTTTTAAACAAAACTGTTCTCCATCATTTCGTGAGTCTGTACATATAAAGAATACTAAATTCGGAGTCCAAATGACCCCTCAAATCCCCATTTTAAAGACTCTTAATCCCAAGCCCTAATTACCCAATTTGCACTGATTTTCCCCTAATTTTCCACCATAAATCCGACATTTAATCACATATAAACGAGTTTAGAATCCAAAAACCTTACCTCAATGAAGAACTATCGAATCCCCTCTTCAAAACCATTCCAAAAGCTTCAAACCCGGATGAAATATTGAAAAAGATGGCTAATATTCGCGAAGGCACGCTTTTATACTTTCTGTCCAGTGGTTCCGCACCTGCGACCACTTACTCGCACCTGCGGATCCCAGGTGCGCACCTGCGGAAAGCCCCAAGGACCTCAAATACCGCACCTGCGATCGACCTCTCGCACCTGCGGCCTCGCAGGTGCGGCAATTCGCACCTGCGGAATCCTCTCACTCAGCCAGACTTCCGCACCTGCGGCTCCCCATCCGCAGGTGCGAAAACACCAGCAACAACAACATCAGCAGTATCAAAACCATTCCAAACTCCCCGTTAACCACCCGAAACCATCCCGAGCCCCTCGGGACCCCAACCAAACATACCAACGCATCATATATGACATTCAAACTTATTCGAGCCTTCGAAACATCAAACACAACATCAAAACCCCAAAAACACATCGCCTATGAACTTTGAATTTTCTAAATTCCACCAACGGTGCCGAAACTACCCAAAACAACTCCGATTGACCTGAAATTTTGAAGACATATCCAAAATGACATTACGAATCTGTTCCAACTGTCGGAATTCCATTCTGACTCCGATAGCCTATTTTTCACTGCCAACTGGAAATCGCCAAAAACTAACTTTCACCAATTCAAGCCTAATTCTACACCGGACATCACAAAAATATTCCGAACACACTCCTAAGTCCCAAATCACCTAACGAAGCTATCCGAGCCATAAAATCCGCATTCCTAGGTCGTTTCCCAATAAGTCAACTCTCAATTGACTTCTCCCATTATAAGTCTACATGACTGAACTCTCACTACAACCCTTCGATTTCAAGCCTATCGACTCTAACACATCAATAACAGAATAACCAACCTATGACAAGTCAATAACAGCAATTATAATGCAGGTTCTACGTAACGACGGACCGGATCGTTAAATTGAAGACGTAGAAAACAAATTGCAAAAAGGTGCGAAGGTTTACCCTTAGCACTAAAGACGCTTGTTGGTTTGTCACGGTCCAAATCAAAGATTGAAGAGTGGAGACGCATTTTGAGAAGTGAAGTATGAGAGCTGCCACACAATGGCATATTACCAGCGTTAATGTTGAGCTACAATGATTTTCCCGTGCATTTGAAGCAATGCTTTTCCTACTGTGCAATATTTCCGAAAGATTATCCATTTTTGAAAAAAAACAAGTCATTCAGTTGTGGATTGCTAATGGTCTAGTACAGGGGTTGCAAAATAGTGAAACAATTGAAGATATAGGCAACCTATTCTTTCTCAAGTTGCTGTCAAGATCACTTTTCGAAAGGGTCCCAAATTCTTCTAAAAATAATGCAGAGGAATTCTTAATGCATGACCTTGTGAATGATTTGGCCCAAATTACATCGAGCTCTATGGGGAATTTTTGGACCTTTGTTTGATAAAGATAAAGCAGTTACCAAATTCCATTTGTGTACTCTATAACGTAGAGACACTTCTCTTGTCATATTGACAAAATCTTAGCGGCAGTTCTCGCTTGATGCAAATGACAAAGTTGATAAACTCTGGATTGAATGTCATATTTCCAACATCAGTTAAAACAACTAATCATTTTCTGTTATCGAATAAATCATCCAGTGCTATCAACTATCAAATTAAAACTGATATTTTCCCAAATTAAAATAGATCCACTTTGTTATACTAGCTCTGTGTATTATACAGTTCACCCTTGAATTGCTAGTCATTTGCTAGTATCAATTATATCACCTAGTGCTCGTAATTATGTCTAGTGTTTTCTACAAAAGGAAATAATTAGTATTATTTTTAATGAGGTTGTTGAGTACATTTTAAAAAATAAAATTTCACTTACTATTTTTGGGTTGTCTTTTATGAATATGATTCTAACAATATTTTTAATATGATGTTATTATAGTGAATTATTATTTGTTCACTCTTTAAAATCGTGACACCGTTTATAGAAAATTTTGTATACGCCACTGCCTACATGCATGAACTTATAACAGTCAGTTACAACTTCACAGCCTTGAACTTAGAGAAATGATAAGAAAAGGAACAATTTCAAGAATGTAACCCATTCACATTTCCACAATAAGTTCATGATATGGTAGTATCTATATACTCTATTCATTTAAATTTCAACAATTTCTAAAACATATTCATGATATGGTAAGTCCAGTTATCACTACAATGAGCTGTGGAAAAGTATATTATGCAAAGGCACACCAAACACATACCCTAAGAAACAAGACTCCATTACGAAGCCTTTGTCTTTTTGTTGGGTGAAAAGTCTTACTTTTAATTGCAAAGAGAAAACAAGGATATTTTTTCTTCTTTTTTTTCTTTTTCTATAAGTTAGTTGCAGACAGTAGTTAAAAGCAAACATAGCTGTAAGAATTACAAGCTTGAAATTAGAGGTTTTTGGGTAAGCTGTATAAAACCAGTACCAAATATGATGTATTAGTAATAGTGATATTAGTTATCTTGAAATTAGTTATGCTGAAATTATTCCTTATCCATTGTTTGGTTAGGTGTATTAAAGATTTTGAAAGGACAGCCATGTCATTATACATACTTATCTATGTACTAAAAGTTATGATATGGTTAATGTCATGATTGTTATGTATAAGAGTAGTACCGTTCAATACATATTGGTTTTAACATTGAACCAATAATATTAAGACTATTTTAAGATTAAAGCATTAATCTTCAAACTGAACTGGCCCGATTAATCTGGATTTATGCCGTGTTCGGAATTCACATGCTCGATTAATTTGTATTCACGTTATAAAAAGTCTCATATAAAAGTTTTAGCGCTTCCTAGTAAAGAGGACTCCATTCTAAAACTTGAGCCTGAAACATTTATTTAGTAAACACCGAAGGAACTTTACTACTCGCCCATACCTTTGGATGGTTTTTGTGCAATCCATCTTTTCTTTTGTAGGTTTCTTTTAAAAGTTATGCTGAAACCATCCTTAAATATTTTCATTGAACTTGAAAATATTCAATGAAAATAAGTCTTTGTCTTTTTGTTTGAATCATTTACAATCCCTTTCTACACTCCCAAGTAGCATATCCTTTCTCTTGCCTCAATTAATCAATGAATAGTTAATTCCATTATGAAGTCATGTGCATAGCTGTTTAGTTTTAAGTTGGATAAGGTTTTGTCCATAATTTTTATCGTATTTTAAAAGTAAATAAGAAAAGAGAAAGAGGTAACCGGTGGTTAGTGGAACTAGCAATATCATCTATTGGAACTACAAATGATATTCTCGCTTGCTGTTTAGGTCAGTCTCATACAAATATCTAAACCGGAAACACTATTTAAATAGCGGCATAAAGAAATCCCTTTGTGCAAATCTCGCCCCTTTCTATTTGGCTAATAGATCCATCATGGATAAAATGTCTCTTTAATATCAATTTATATGAAGTTAAACTAGATAACATCATCAAAATATACTCACGGAGCGCAACCCAATAAAAAATCATCAAATTTAAACAAAATCTCGAAATTCGGCCAAACCCGAGTCCCGGGCCCACATCTCAGAATCCGAAATTTTTTAACATCATTAGAACCCTCGTCCTCTCCCGATTCTAGACATACCAAGAACACCAAAATCGGACCACAAATCCTCAAAAGAAAAATCAATTCTCATGGACCCTTCTTCCCCAATCTTAACTAAATTTCCAGAAATTTTTGTGGCTTAATCACTTAGGAATTGACATAGAATCATGTTATGAAGTTGGAATTCTTACCTCCAGATGATTTCCCTTGATTTCCCTTCAATCCCCTCTCAAAAGCTCTCAAATTCGCATGCAACTTTGGATGAAATAAGAACCAATTTTGCAGCCCAGCCTTTTAAACATTNCTCGAAATTCGGCCAAACCCGAGTCCCGGGCCCACGTCTCAGAATCCGAAATTTTTTTACATCATTAGAACCCTCGTCCTCTCCCGATTCTAGACATACCAAGAACACCAAAATCGGACCACAAATCCTCAAAAGAAAAATCAATTCTCATGGACCCTTCTTCCCCAATCTTAACTAAATTTCCAGAAATTTTTGTGGCTTAATCACTTAGGAATTGACATAGAATCATGTTATGAAGTTGGAATTCTTACCTCCAGATGATTTCCCTTCAATCCCCTCTCAAAAGCTCTCAAATTCGCATGCAACTTTGGATGAAATAAGAACCAATTTCGCAGCCCAGCCTTTTAAACATTCTGTCCAGCTGAAATAATTCCTTCATTGTGATCGCAAACTTCGGCACGCGATCGCGATGAACAAACTTGCTGCCCCATCAATTTACCTTACGCGATCGCAGAAAAACTCACGCGATCGCGATTCATCAAGACTTAAACCCACGCGATCGCAAATCATTTCACGCGATCGCAATTAACAAAAATCCTGCCTCACCAATTAACCTTACGCGATCGCAAACATCCTCACGCGATCGTGTAGAAGAAAACCAGAACCTTACACCAACAGCAATCTGCCCAGATTTCAAGCCAAAAGTTGGTCCGTTAACCGTCCGTAACACACCCGAGGCCTTCGGGACCTCAACCAAACATACCAACATACCCCATAACATCATTCAAACTTAGTCGAGCCTTCGAAACACCAAAAACAACACGAAAACGCCAAATTTACATCAAATTCAAGCCTAAGAACTTTTAAACTTCTAAATTCGCCAACTACGCCTAAACCAACCAAAACACCTCCGATTAACCTGAAATTTTGCAGACATATCCAAAATGACATTACGGACCTGTTCCAACTTTCAGAATTCCAATCCGACCTCGATAGCTTAATTTCCACTGCCGACTGGAAATCGCCAAAAACTAACTTTGGTTAATTCAAGCCTAATTCTACACCGGACATCACAAAAATATTCCGAACACACTCCTAAGTCCCAAATCACCTAATGAAGCTACTCGAGCCATAAAATCTGCATTCCGAGGTCGTTTACCAATAATGATAAATATATTTATCAATTTATTATTTTCTTTTATTTGTTTGAAAGGACAATAAACGGTGAATGTAGTAGATATTATTAATGTCATCAATTGGGATGGTGTACATAAATTCACGTACACTCTAATTATGAGGTCTTTGTCTTTGTCTTTCTTTCTTTTTTAATAATTGAAGGACACTAATGTCTCAAGACAAAAGACCTCCAAGTCTTCTTCAAAATCTTATCATGGTCCCTATATGGGTCCATATATTTTGTCTGACACCTTAATTAATCGATTTTCAGTCCTAAGTATAAAAGCAGTCCAGGGAGGAAACGTAAATTTTTTACTAAGCGGCATATTACTCACTTTTTAAAAGAAAAAAATTTAATTGTACCCAATTTCTAAAACATTCATGATATGGTAGCCTAGTTATCACTACAATGAGCTGTAAAAGTAAATGAAGCAAAATGCACACCTAACACATACCCTACAAAAAAATTTATTTTAGGCTCTTTCATTTCTACAATAATTTTAGGTTCTTTCATTTTTAAGTCCCTTTCTATACTCTAAGTTCCTCTCTTGCCTCAATTATTCAGCTAAGTAATGAATAATCAAGAAACAAGACTCTATTACGAAGTCTTTGTCTTTTTTGTTGGGTAAAAAGTCTTACTTTTAACTGCAAAGAGAAAAAAAGGACAGTTTTGCTTCTTTTTTTTATATATTTCTCTGTGTCAGTTGTAGACGTTAGTTAAGTAGCAAACATAACCGTAAGAATTACAAGCTTGAAACGCCTCATTTTAGCGCTTCCTACTAAAGATTGAAAAGCAAACATCTCTGGATTTATGTCGTGTTCCGTATTCACATGCTCGTCTAATTTGTATTCACGCTATGAAAAGCCTCATTTTAGCGCTTCCTACTAAAGAGGACTCCATTGTAAAACTCGAAACTGAAACATTTAATTTAGTAAAGAACAAAGGAACTTTACTACTCCTCGTAATTTGGATAGTTTTTTGCAATCCGTCTCTTCTTTTGTAGGATTCTTTTAAATTATTTTTAATCCTTTATACTCCACCCTCTCAAGGATTGATTGTGGTTCTCCATCTATAAAATAAATGTTTGATATAGTTTTTCAGCTATTCTCATGAGTGTGACTCAGATTTCGATTCATTATCTTAAATTGAAAGCGATATACAACTAATTCAAAATACATCTCGTCCTTCTTAGGTGGGACAATGATGATACAATATGATAACAATATTGTACTTATTATTGGTCAAGAAGAAAATCCAAAAAGAACTCGAATTTTTTGTGCTATCAATGGAGAATTTAAGAATTAAATTTTACTAATCTACAAAATGATGACAATGTTGCACTTATCTTGCGAATGATTAATTGGAAATGATTACTCTGAGGATTCTTTTGAAAAAGAAGAAAAATAAAAAAGTTAAAAAGAAAAGAGGAAAGAGGGGGAGAACATGATGAAAAGAACGTTGAAAAGTGAAAAAGAGCCATCTAGCAAATCTGCACCTATATAGTCAGGGGCGGACTATATAAAAAAGAGTCACATTTTAGTGTAAAGATTTATTCGTATTTGCAAAAGAAAGAAAGTATACAATAGTTGCCTCAGGTCCCCATTTAGGCATCTTCCATGAAGTTACCTCAGATGCTCATTTTATATGAACACACACAACAAAAAGTCAAAAAGGGAGGAATAAAAGAGTCCGGAACACAATTGTGGCAAAATTGGACAAAGAGAACGAAAATAAATCAAAAAAAAAAAGTACCGAAATATGTATAACGCCACACTATGTGGCGTTATACATTAACGGTAACTGTGCCGTTAGTGTATAGCGTCACATTGTGTGGCGTTATACAATATTTTTCTGACAGTGAGGGTATAACGCCATAGTGCCCGGCGTTATACGTCTTTTCTGTATAGCGCCGTGCACTGTGGCGCTATACCTGCTTCTTGGGCCCACCAATAATTCAAAAAGCGTATAGTGCCCACTGCTTTGACGCTATACAATAAATAAATAAAAAAATCTCCGGCCAGCCATTCTATATAAAGCGGTTAGAATTGCATTTCATTCAATCACAAAAAACTTTCAACTCTTGATCAAACGTTTATTGTTGTTAAATTCTCAAGCATTTTTTCATTATGTCTGAAGAGCGTAGAATAAGAGTTTCATTATATTGGGGGAGGGGGGAGTGAGGTTGTGATGAGAATAACTCTGTGGGCTACAATTTACCTGCTCAGTGTCATGTTAAATTGCCACTTATCATGGAGTACGATAAATTGATATCATTGTTATGCAAAAAAATAGGTGTGAGGAAACGTTCAGTGTTACTTAAGGTAACCGGACGATATTCGTATTCCGTCACTCCGCAAGGGGTTGCTTTTTACTCGGAGTTTAACATCGACGATGATGAAACTTTGAGTGATTTTCTGAGGACTCCGGATGAATGCCGGGAATTTCTTTTAATCACAATGTTGGAGATGTACGTGAAGGTTGTAGACGTTCCAAAAAATGAGGTTGTGCGTAGTAGAGATACCCCCCAGTCATCGGGTGGTTATTCTGGAGCAGTTTTTGCCGGACAGGTTCCGGATGAAAGACTTTTCTTTGATTTAAACTTATCACCGCCGGGGAATGAGGAGGGAGAAAATAATTTCTATCCTTCTTTCCAACATTCACAAGACGAGTGGTAAATTTATGCT